>JAEAOA010002271.1:107500-285000 GCA_016746295.1 Potamilus streckersoni | reverse complement strand
ATTCATTCACAACTGCGTAATACTACCATTTTTAATATTTGAATGTTTATTTCTACCCAATCCAACAACAATATACCGCAACTCATTAGTTAATGTCATTGACAGCGTGAGGAGTTTGGATGGTAGAGGATTGGTATGGCAAGATTCATTGGTACATTTAAAAATTTTGGTACTATTAGAGCAGACGCTCTTCATGTTAAGTTCCCCTTAAAATAATAATTCACAATTCACAAGCAAATAATACTCTCGGCATAATATTTTCAATGTTAAGAATGTTAAGAATTAGATTGTTAGGGAAATGTAACTAATTCACTCTAGCAAATATCGCGTGTCTTACTCTGTTGGCTGTTTTTGTATTACATTTCCCAGCATTCAGGAAGCTATTAGATCTAGAGAAATCAATATCCAGATGGCAATAACAATCAACTAGATTCAAGATTAAAAGATCTTTAAATTAAATTCAAAATTGAGTTTAGCGCTTTCTTAGCTTCCCAATAGTATACCTTTCCTTTTATGCCCGTTAGCTTCAAACGTGACACTTTGTGCAATTTATGATTTCTTTCATAGTACTGTTGTTCAGGAGAAGTTATGACTCAGTTCTATAAATCACATTTTCTATTGTAGCGTCAAGAGCTTTGCTATATTAAAAGGTCAGCTGTGACAAGATGTTAACTTGGATTTCAATCACAAGACAGGAAAGCTATTTAAGTTTCAAGAGTTTAATAAACGCTAGCGATTATAAATATTAACTGTGCAACATGAACAGATCAAAGTTTCAGTCAAAACTCTAAAGTAAGTCAAACTTAATTACCTAAAATTCTGTCTTCACATAAATGTGTGGCTCAGTGTAAACTTACATATAAAATATACAAATAAAATAATCGCTAAAAACGAGTAATGTTTCTTTCTCACGGAAATGTACAACCCAAATCAAATTAAATTATAAAGCACATGAAGAACAATACCACTCAAATGTGTTTCCCAGTGATATTTGTTATGGTCCAGAAAAAACCAATACTTTCAAATATAAATTTAGAAATGCTTATCTTCTCTATAGCCAACTTAAATGCAAAATTAATGCAAAATGGTAATAATGAGTACTCTCTGTAATAATATTAGAATGTTTCGTGATTTACCATAGCAACAATCCTAATATTTTAATATGTGTATCTTCTTGAATTTACATGTGCAGCAATTATATAACAGCAAAATAGGTTATTGTTTTATCACTCGAGTCAATATTGATGTAGGCAATTAGTTAAATAACATACTGTAGTATTAAACTGTCACTTCTAAGGTGACATCGATCTACAACACTGAAGATTATATTGTAGGTTTATTTCACATCATTTGGAATATTATATCATCTGTAATGGTTTATATTGTTATAATGCGATCTCTGAGTAAGCATAACGCAGTCGTATTAGCTGTCTAATTATCCTATTACACACACACACACACACAAACACACACACACACACACACACACATATATATATGTCGTCTCTGCCGATCTGAATGCGTCTGCCATAACTCAGCACACGACTGGAATTTATCCCCTTGAGACCCATTGGTCTTATGCAGAGATTGATGGGAAAAACCTTGGTCGTAAATGTGTGAGGGAAACACACGTGTGATTCGAATGATACTTAGCATAAAGCTCAAAAGTATGATAGCGGGTGAATTGCAATTAACACTTACACAAGTGCTTTGGCAGTGGAATTACTATATATTTGGACATTTGATGTGAAGATATTCACATCAAAATTAAACTTTTTATCTCAGAAAACGAATACGCTACGCTAAATAGTGTGAGAGGATTTAAAAGAGGCCAAAACACTACGACCAAAACGATCGATTTGGACCAACAGTGACAACGGAACACGAACCCGTACGAAGTAAGTGCCAATCACAATCACCCAAATTAACAATATCTTGATAATCAAAAATCACTAAAAGTGATATTAAAACATTTTTTACAATTATTTATTGCGCCTAGCAACCTTACAAGTTCTTTATGTCTTCATATACGTATTAAAATATATCCCATTTCGGGGCCCCGAGTGGCATAGTGGTCTAAAGAGCTGTCCGTTACGGATCACTGCCATCTCACCTCTGTCTGCGTGGGTTCGAATCTAGGATTCGGCGAATGTGGATATGTAAGAAAGCTTGCCAGTAGCTTCTCGTGGGTCGGTGGTTCTTTCCGGTGATTTTCCGGTTTCTTCCTCCACCATTAATACTGGCCGCCATGAATAGCCTATGGTGTGCTGTAAAACAACATATCCCATTTCGTTGACCATTGATAATAGACATATGAATCACTGAAATGTAATATTCAATGCTGAGATGTGAGAAAATTATTTTAACTGAGCCACACACTACTTATATTTTATAGCATCATAATTTATAACAGCTATTTATGTAAACGGCTGATGAAGCATTGTTTATAGTATCATTGTAATCAGTACGCTGAAGGGCTTAACACCTTATGCGATAGCTAGATACCAAGTCCGATGCTACATTCCCGTTTGTTTGTACCCCAGTACCGATTTCAATAACTAAAACGTTTAATGTGATAAAAAGTGTACAGAACTAAGTCAACTGAATCATTGATTTATAATTTCATAACTCAGTGACCAGAACGACACTAATGTTGGCATTCCCTTGCACCTGTCATGCATAACGGACTTTCCCTGTTAACACGGCACCATATCCCGTACACAATAAGGCAGTTTATTTCCATCCTACAATATAATGACGTAATTCATCCTATTCGGTAACTGCCGGATAATTCCGTAAATTACCATAACGTTGAGTTTCGAATTATATTCCTTTGCACACGTGAACATATTAATGAAACTGCTAGTTAAATCGATGTGAAAGGCGAATTTTTTGTTGTTCTTTTCCATTGCTTGATTTGACACTATAAATATCGGAAGCAAACGACATATGTATGTACATTTTTAGTCGCAATATTCATCCTTTGCTGAAAATGGACTCATCCAGGAACTGGAAATAAGTCTCAAGCATGTCCGTCTATTACATTGACAGGCCATAGAACACAATTATTTTTACTATATTGTCTTTACATTTGTTTTTATTTTTTAATTGTTTTTTAAATTTCATTTAAATTTTTAAAATTAAAATTATTTTTATTTTTAATTTTATTTTATATTTTTAAAGTCAATATACATAACATATTAATATTTCATGTGTATATCATTAATAATAAAGATTTTATATCAGTTTAAAGTTTACTCACATGCTTTACTGACAGGCCATAGAACACAATTTTACTATATTGTCTGTACATTTGTTTCTCAGTACTGAACTTTCCACTGTGTGACAAACAATACAAATCATATGTTAATCTAAAATACCTTTAAAGATGATTTTACGGTGAAGTTCTTGTCAAGGGTTGACCTGCATTTTTTTGAGAGGCTGAATTGTAAACAAAACACCAGGCAACGGAACACAGATTTCACTTTCGGATCATCACCATGACCTTATTACTCAATGTGCACTGTCGCCGAAATACACACAGACAACCACACCGTAAGCTCACATTTTAAAGAATAAACAATTGCCTTTAAATCCTTACCAAGAATGCCAAAATCTATCTCTAATATCACCAACAAACTCAGACTGGAAAAAGTGATCTAAAAATAGATTGGGACTACATTCCTGGGTACTGAACCGGATATTATTAATCGTGTACTGATGCCATTGAAAACTTTCATTAAGCATGAAAAACGCAGGTGATGACGGTGTTAAGGCAATTCTACTCAGTCATGTTAGAAAATATAAATCAATGCATGAATTGACTAAGTCATTTGCACTTTATATCAAATTAAATGTTTTCGTTATTGAAATCGGTAGGGGGTACAAACGGGTTCATAGACTCGGACTATAGTTAAATGAATTTAATGAGCACAACCATGAGGTTCTACCTACCAAATAGATTAGAGCGTGACATTTATTCAATATATTAACACACAAAGATGACAATTGAATTTAACACTTGAGACTTATGAGTCATCAGAATGTGCTTAACTGCACGTTAAATTATTATGATGCGTGTGTAATATGATAAAATGTTTTTTTTGGGGGGGGGACAATGAATTAAAATAACAAGTATTTTTATACGCTATGACACATCACTTTAACCTTGTACATTGTTCTCCCCCATTCTAGCTTTTCTGTATGCTGCCCTCTTGTAGCAATTTCATTTACCTTTAAAATTTATATCGCTTTCACTTCACTTTCAAAAAGGTATTAAGGTGTAGATAAAATAGTATCTAGGTTTTCTGAATATGCCAACAGCAATAATGACTATTTTTCCTATTTGGGGGTTATTTATAGAAATGCGAGTGTGTCTGCTACACACGAGCTATTATAACCCCGATTAAGTGCCATCATTTTTTGGGGATGCGTGCTTAGTCGTAACGGTATATGGGCTGGTGCGTGCAGGCAAGGCGATGGGTGCCATTTACTCGCGGTCCTGGGTTCGAAACTCCGTAGAGTAGGAATTTAATTTCTCTAAACTGTGAGATAGTATTGCTTGTATTAAACTATTATTTCTGCCCACTATTATCAAGATTTTACTATAGAATCCAGGGATAGAACAGTCAGTTCTGTCTGGTATATATATATATATATATATATATATATATATATATATATATATATATATATATATATATATATATATATATATATATATGTGTGTGTGTGTGTGTGTGTGTGTGTGTGTGTGTGTGTGTGTGTGTGTGTGTGATGTTCAGATTAATGTCTTCATTTCATTATGTAATCATGCATCTACACCACGGTACAAAGAGATATTATTGTCCGAGGTTTTCAGACAGGGCAAGTTTATTATTTAGAATGTCTTGTTATTTAATATTGAGACCATTCGGTTCATATGTGGAAAGTTGCCTTTTCAAAATTTTCATTGTTATTATCCTAGTAATACGAGTATAATTTCTCATTTGGTCTGCATTTGAAAAGCTTAAACATTGCTGATATTAAAGGGAACTTATTCCAGAGAAGGAAAACTAGTGAAACAATGTAAACAATCATAGATATTGATAAAATGTGATGTAATCAATACAATAACGTAACAATTAATTACTTCCCAGTGTGTAAAATTAGTTTCCTTTTCTTAATATGTACTTTTAATATATATCGCAAATATTTCCATTTGCCTAACAGTTCTAAACTTTTAAGTTCCATGGCATCTCTCTCTCTCTCTCTCTCTCTCTCTCTCTCTCTCTCTCTCTCTCTCTCTCTCTCTCTCTCTCTCTCTCTCTCTCTCTCTCTCTCTCTCTCTCTCTCTCTCTCTGTATTTCTATAATTTCTTTCTAAAGCAAAAGCCTTGTTAATTCAAAATCCATCTGTTTTAGGTGGTATTTCATAATTTTATTTCAATATCATATACTGATTTACCAATCCAACACAAATCACTATTATCCACATTATTTTCCACCCATTACTAAATCGAAACATTCGTTGTTTTCTTCCTATGTTAAACATTTGTTTGCTTCAGAATGATCATAATGAATACTTTAAAAGCTTTGTTTCGTTTTCCATCTCACTTTGGGTATGATTCAAAATAAAGCTCTCTATTTCAAAGATTGTGAATATTTGATGATTTCACTTTAGAAATATATAATGTGTGCAACTAATTAATC
Organism: Potamilus streckersoni; assembly: GCA_016746295.1. Lineage (NCBI taxonomy): Eukaryota > Metazoa > Mollusca > Bivalvia > Unionida > Unionidae > Potamilus > Potamilus streckersoni. The sequence goes on along the minus strand of JAEAOA010002271.1, from coordinate 279,310 downwards.
TTTATAAAAAAAATAATGAAAGTCAGACTTTTTTTATTTCAATTCCTATTTGAATTTCTCTGAAACATTTTACGGAAATTCAGATCCCCGAACGAGCCTCCTATATCTTTTACAACTCTACGTTTTCTAAAATTTAAATGAGTGGAATGAAACCGGCATGCTTTGTAAATTGAATAAAAATATTTTCATGGCATTGAAAAAGAAAGTTCAAACACTGACTTGATCGTAGATAAAATCGCAAACGACCCTTAAAGCCCAATTACAATGAACAAGAACCTAGAATGTCATGATTATTTTTCACTACTCTTGAATGTCCTGATATATCGTTAGTCTCTAATACTAGAAGTCTCAAAAATTCTGACATATCTGTGATAAAGTTTAAATTGTTTTCATATGAATTCAAAACATTTCACAAATTAGCGGATTACATGACCAACCAAAATCATCGCTCAAATGTTATGTAGGCATACATCTCTGTGTGCAGGTGTGGTATGTGAACTTTATTTGATTTAATCTGCTTTCAAAGTTAAAACTAATGCCTAATGTAAATTGTGTAACAACTGTGAAACATTCGGTAATTAATTATTAATTACAACGGAGATGTTTGATACAGAGAGATAAACAAAAGACTGATTAATTCACGTTAGTCATTATATACATTTTCTACCTCACGTTTGTCATTGTCTACATTTTATATTCATGTACAAATTTCATGTATATAATGTTTGTTTTTATGTACATATTATACTTAAAAGATATTTTTCGTTATGTACATGTACATAATCAACTTTTAAAAGTTTTTCATTCAATATATTGTATTCCTTGTATTTCCTCTCATTATATGCTTTCGTAACGTGTTTATTGTTTTGTAATATGTTCTTTTCAAATTACATCTCTCATCATCCTTCATGCGCGTGCAATTTAAATGACGTATTATCTTTGATTATGCTGAGGTATTTTGTATGACGTTCAGAGTCGCAGTCAGAGTCGTAGCCTATTGTAACATCTTAGAGTTATACAACTTCTATTATCTTAAAAAGGGTACTTTGTGCTAGAAGTTGTCTGTTCGTATCACTACGTAGAACAACATGTGTCTTGTTAGTGGAGCTAATTTTACTTCGTTTTTCTGAATAATTATTTTCTTGGAGAACAACATTACTGTTTTGGACAAAGACATTTTCCGAAAATATTCTAAATAGTATCGGAATAATACAAACAGTGCTTTACTGTGTAAATTATGGATTTTTCTGTTAGCCTTCGTCTGACGTAATCATTCGCCATTTTGGACCTGAACTGAACTTCAGACTGTTTAAAACTTTTTACAGGACTTATGTTTATCTTTAGAACAAATAATTTGGATCATTTCCGTATATCGTAAGTCACATTTACATAATTACATTTTGTCCATGTTTTCTAGGAAAATAAATTATTTTTTTAAAAATTTGCAAAGCTTGTCTTCACTCTTTCTTTATGTTAGTTTGAACGAGCCGATATATATATATATATATATATATATATATATATATATATATATATATATATATATATATATATATATATATATATATATATATATACATCATCATCTGATTAGCGCCCTTGGAGTGTTGTTTATTACTGGGGTTTAGGCATCGTTTGTTATGGTTGTGCAGGCCAATACGTGAGTGATAGTCCCTATTGCAGTTGGAGCAGACATACAGGGAAGTCTGATTTGCTTGGTTTGCTGCTGCACGCTTCTTTCTCTCTCGTTTATATGCGGCCTGCTGGACTCTCCTCCCATTAGCAATGCTATGCCCTTGTCATTCTTGAGGTGACATGATACTCTGCCTGTACTTCCCAGCTGTCTTCATGTCCCTCTTGCATACGTCTCTGAAACGGAGTAACGGATGGCCAACTCTTCTGGTGCCAGTGGCCAACTGACCATATAGGATTTCCTTTGGCAGCCTCCCATCCTCTATGCGTCGGATATGTCTCAGCCATCGAAGGCGGCCTTTGCTCAGCAGGGAGTATATGTTTGGGATACTTGCACGTTGAAGGATTATTCTGTGTGGAATGTGATCTTGCCAGCCGATTTTCAGGATGCGCTGTAGGCATTGTATGTGGAAGGAGTATACTTGACGATCTTGCCTAGTGTTTCGTGCTCCACGTCTAACTTCCATATAGGAGGGTGCTCAGAACGAAGGCTTGGTAGACTTGAATCTTGGTGTGCACTGTCAACGCGTTAATTTCACTCCCCCTTTGTTAGTCGAACCATGATGGTGTTCGCCTTTTCAAGACTTCTCTCCAGATCAACCGAAATAGTGTTCCTGATAGTTGATCCCAAGTAAATAAAGTTATTGACTACTTCCAGGGAGGTGCCGTCGATTTTGATGGAAGGGGCAGTGGTGACATCTTGAGCTCTGACATTTGCTTTTTTAGGATGATGGTGAGCCCAAACGGTTTACATTCATAAGCGAAACGCTCTCCCAGTCGTTGGAGCGTATCCTCAGTGTTGGTCACATGATCCGCGTCGTCAGAAAAGAACATGTCCCTGATCAGCACTTGCTTCACTTTCGTCTTTGAGCGCAGTCGTGCCAGGTTGAACAGCCTCCCATCTGACCTGGTGTGCAGATAAACGTCATCATTGGACGTGCTGAAGACGTGGGACAGAAGCGAGGAGAAGAAGATGCCAAAATGGGTTGGTGCCAACACGCAGCCCTGTTTCACGCCGTTGTTTATGGGGAAGGAGTCAGAGGTGGATCCATCATACAGGACTGTGCCCTTCATATCGTTATGGAAGGAGATTATCATGCTGCGAAGTTTTGGGGGCAGCCAAACTTCCCGAGAAGTTCAAATAGGCCCTTCCTGCTGACCAGGTCAAAGGCCTTGGTGAGGTCGATGAGCATCATGTAGAGTGGTTACCTTGCTCTCTGTTTTTATATTTGACTTGTCGGAGGAAGAAGATCATGTCTGTTGTCAACCTTCCTACTCTGAAGCCGTACTGGGATTCCAGGTAAACGCGGTCCGTCAGCAGCTGCTGCCTGTTGAGTAGGATGCCGACAAACACTTTGTCAACGTTGCTGAGAAGTGAAATTCCTCTGTAATTGTTACAGTCACTGCAGTCTCTGAGTAGTGCTCCACCCATCTGGTCACTTGTTGCTCACGGTCTGTGATCTTCACACCCGTAAGAGATTTCAGTATGGAAGGTAACCCATTTCACTATAGGACCTAGGGTCTCCTTGATGCCACTGTACATGCCTTGGATGTTTCCTGACTCGGCACTGCGCTGGATTCCTTCACACAATTGCTGACTGTCTAGCGATGTGTTTGGTAATGCAGTCTTTGACCATTTTCGTTTACTTCTGTTTATTCACTTTAGTATCACGTGGATTTGAAAATAAATGTAAGCTTAAACAAAAAACGTATCTAAATCATCACACCATATATCTACATATTGTGTCAGTTATCTTAGGTAACTGTCTTTCGTTTGCCTGTGTCGTTTAGCTGGTATTGCAATATCCACGATCTTCAAATTTGCAATGCACAAGGATGGGTCAGAGAAGGTATAAAGGTGTAACAAAGTAAACCAACCCCATAGAATAATGACTGGAGGGTATAAATTATATAGGGAAAAATTACTCCCTGTCACTAATTGATATAGAATAACGACCCAATAGGAATAAAATTCATCCATGGAATTTTGACTCCGATGTAGTCAATCTTTTATACTATTTAGTTTTATACCTATGGAACAAAATTACCCTTGGCCAATATGTTTTACAATGTCTGTCATATCGTAATAAGTTTCTTTTCTAATGTTACACACAAAGTTTAATAAGACATGTGCATGGCAATGATTCGTTGCAAATATGAAAGGTTGTATTTCGAACTTTCAGTTATTTATGTCCACATAATACGTATATAATTACTGGTCTGGTATTTCAACAGCCTAAACAGTGTTCATAAAAAAGAAAACTAATTCGGGCGTAGCAAAACGTACTAAACTGCGTACAGGAGAAGAATGTATATGGTTATGGCTGAAATAGAATACAATTAATGCTGAGTAATAAAAACATTTTGCGTCAATTTTAATATGGTTTATCGAAAAGCAATATATATCAGATCATTTATCAATCCGATTGATGGCATAGTAGGTTGTGAGCGTCATGTGAATGGAGAAGCCTAGCATGGCAAGATACATTGATATATATCTTATTTCTAATAAAATTAATAATTCATTAGCATAAAATACACTAGTTAAAATATTTTCATATAAATTGCTACTAAATAAATAGCGATGGAAACTTAACTTATAAACTCTCACAAATATTAATGTCCTTGCCCTTTTGGCGGTTTCTGTATTACGTTTCCCAGCATTTTGGAAACTGCTAGATCAAAACTAATAAATAACCAAATAGATATATGGGTAAACTATTTTCAAAGATGTTTGATCATATTCAAATTTGAGTTTATATTCAAATTATTATGCAAGTTCTTATATCTACGTTAACCTATAATATTCTACAATGCTATTTCATGATTGTTTTAATGCCTTTGCTCTTTCAGAAAATGTTTTGTTACCGTTCAATATATTGCAATGACTACTTATATCAACAGGCTCTGAAGTACTATTTGTAATATTGTTGTAATCAATAAGTTCAAAGGCGGACACATTTGCAATCACTAGCTAACATGGAATATTTTCATTTTTAAATGTGGCAAAAATGATTATGTCAATAAAAGTAAAGGAAAGATGGTGGGACAAATATATCTGATCAAATAGATAATTTAGAAGCCCAAAGACAGTTTTGTATGAATTGTACAAAAGTAAAGTTGCTCAGCCTTATGATGTGGATACTCAAGGAACTCAAAATAGATGTTTTAACCAAAGTAGATTCTTTAGATGGATTAAAGGTAGAGTTATATACATTCTTCTAGAAATCTCTTGAAGGATTTCTATGCAGATCAATAAATTACGAGTATACTGTTGGAAAACATTCAGATTTTCACACTCGAGGAGTCATAACATGTCTACAAAAAGAAGATAAAGAGAGAAGACATTTCAAAAATTGACTTGTATGACTTTTAAATATTGAATATAAGAATACTTCTGGAGCCACTGTAGCCAGGATGCAAAAGGTTCTTCAATCAATAATAAATGATGCTCAAAAAGAATTCATGAAGGGTAGATTCATTAGAGAAAATACTAGGCTGTTATACGATATCATGAATCAACTTGAGAACGAAAACGAAAACATATATGGTTTATTATTGTAGAAGTTGAAAAAAGCCTTGACTTAGTTAAATAGGCCTTTGTTGAAGAAGCTTTACTATCTTTAAGTTTTGGTGATTCTCTAGTTTACACTGTTTTGTAATGACTCTAAACGTTGTTTATAAAAAAATGGCATATTTTTCTAGACTTGAAAGAGGATGTCGTTCAGGCGATCCCCTTGCACCTTATTTGTTTATCATTGTGTTCATTTCTACCATCTGGATTTGCATGTAACTTAACAAAATTAAAAGCTATTTGGATTGGAAAAACGAAATTTTATAACGAAAGAATATGTCTCAATATGGGCCTAAATGTTTCCTCTTCTAATTTTTTACTCCTTGGCATTGATTTGTCTCCAGATTACAAAAAATTGTGAACATTATTTATATGAAAAAAACAACAAAGTCAAAACGAATACTGCCAAGCTGGAGTCAAAGACATTTGTCAGTAGTTGGTAAGGAAATTGTTGAAAAAACTCTTGTTCTCTCCATGCTTATATATCATTCTTCAGCACTTCCAAATCCATCAGCAAAAGTTGAAGAAGAACAATATTTAAATTTGTATGGGGTCGGACAAGTATAGAGAATTAAACGTAATATGCTAATAGCCCCAGAGAACGGAGGAAGACTAAATATGATGCTCATTTTTTTATTTATTTGGTATATTAAGATACGATGGGTAAAACAAATTGCTGGAAAATGAAAATGGAGCGTGGCAGAAATTAATCAACTATACTCAGAAATAAAAAGTTTACTTGGAATTTAGGGAAAAGGAAATTACAACAATTTAGTAAGCTCATTAAAAACAGTTTTTGGAGAGATGTAATCTTGGCTGTATCTAATTGGAAAGAGGAACCACAAAGTCCGACGAGTATTTATCACTGAATATTTAAAATTTTGTCCCCTCCTCCGGAATATTCTATCAATACAAATCCTGGACAGAAGCCTGTTTTTAAATTTTGAATGTTCTAGTTGATGATCATGGTAATTTAATACCTTTTGAAAGATATAATAAACTTCTTGAAGCAATGATTTCTTGAAATACTTCTCCTTAACATCCAAAATTCCAAAAGCATGGAGATATGTCATAAAAAATGATTCAGCATATAATAAAAAATTGATAAACAAGAAGATAAAATAATGAACTTATAAAAACATAATTCACTCAACTTTGGTTACAAAATCTTTCATAAAAGGCTTAAAGCTAAGCGAGAAATGTGGAAGCAAGTATTAAATAAAAATATTAGTAGTGATGAGTGGTTTGAGATTTATACCCGAATGAAATGTTGTACGAAGGACACTAAGTTGATCGTTTTTAACTTTAAATTATTCCAGAGAATAATCGCTACTACTGATTTTTTGGAAAGGAAATAACATATTAGACGACAACAAATTTACGTTCTGTAAGAGTGATAATGAACGTATTGCATATTTTTTTCTATAATTGCTATAACACTTCACAGTTTTTGTACAGTTTTATTGAACAATTTGCACCTTCTTGCCCAAATATTGTACATTTGTCCAAAAAGGAAACAGTTTTAGGAAGTGAAAACCTATACAGATTGTGTAATAGCTTTCTTATTTTAGTAAAATATTATATATATATATATATATATATATATATATATATATATATATATATATATATATATATATATATATATATACTTGCAGATTCAATATCAAAAGAAAACTTCCATTTATATTTTTAAGCAGAGTTGTAATGAACAAGAACATTTAAAAATATGCTGCTAAGGTAAATAAGAAGAGGACCAATTTCTTCAAAAATGGTCATCAACAAATAAATAGGTAACTTGTATCTGATTGGATGGTAAACAGGAACAAAACAATGTATTATCACAAAGTCTGTCACCTAGATTCTGTATACATTATCTTGTGTATGTGCGTATGTGTGTTTTCTTTTGCTTTAGAATAATATGTATTTTCCCTAAATTATCTGATAACCAGAAATGTTGGACTGTAAGGTGATGGTAATGGGAATGAGATTTGGAGTTTCAAAAAAAAATCTTTGAAAATTCTTCAGCCATATGGCTAAGATGTCTTCAGTGTGACAGTTTCTTGTACCATCTTTAAGAGTCTTTATAAGTACGACACGTGATCTCCCACATCCGAAGTGGACAAAATAACCACTAGATTCGTGTGCTAAGTTAGTGTTGTAAAAACGTAGTTATTCTTTTTTTATTATATAGTTCTAAAACATTAAGCGTAGATTTCCATTCTTTTCTTTCTTCGCCCAGTGTTAATGTGATTAATAGGTCATCGCGACATCAATTAAAACAATTACTAAAATGTTAAATTTAATTTAGAATAAAGACTCTGGAAAAACGTTGCTTGTACATATGATGCATCAAAGTGGGACAAATTAACAAACGTATTCGTGCGAAAATGAAGACTGTGTTCTATTGGATCACATATTATTTTACGCGAATTGATAAGCCACCATTGCAGTGTTGAGAGTAACATAGCAATCTTAAACACTGATTCTGGGTTTACTTAAAAGGATATTGGCTGCTATTTTGTTTTGTTTGTGCGTTCGAATGCAAATTAAGTTTGTTTTCCTACTTGCAAAGATGTTGCACGTTCATCGCAATTGTCGTTTATGATTTCTCCATCGTTTTCAAAGCTAATTATGATCATGATGACAGTTAAAACGCTACTAAAATAACTTTGAGTTCTTGATATAAATTTGTATCATTTTATCATTTATCGTTTAGTGCATTCCTAACTTCGGGAATAATTTGAGCTAACTTCGCCCGAATCAATGGTTTCCGTCAAACACTCAGAAGGAAACAAGCAACAGGTCAAATCACTCTATTATTGAACACATTCAAGGCAAAGGTTAAGTTAACGGAGGCTAGGTAAACAGTCCAGGTAACTCATATTTAACAATATGGATAGAAAGAGCACACAAAGATGCACAGACATTAGGTGAGTATGGTCCACACGGCATCGTAAACAGCAAGAAATTGTAAAGGAGAATGCTTGATAATACTAGGAAGAATTTGATACAAATAACACTATCATACAGGTTAGAAACGTTTTAATTAGTAGTCTACGAAGATTTTAACCCATGTCTGCGGGCTAACAGCACCCATCACCATGCCTGCACACACTGGTCCATATTCCAACACGACTACACACATATCACCAATAATGATGCAACTGAATCGGTGTTACAAGCATTCTTGTGAAGTAGACATACTCTCATGACGACCTAGCAATTCATTCGTATCTATCTACACAATCATTCCTGATTCTTGTGAAGGAAATCAAGGTATATAGGATTAATTATAGAGATTTATAAATATAACCAGACAAAACGAACTTGTGTGTGCATGTAAGGCGATTGGTGCTGTTCACACGCTGGCCTGTATTAGAATCTCCGTATAGTACAAATTAAAAAATATCTATTCCTTATGATACTATTATTCTTATAGATTTTACCTACTATTATCAAGCATTTTCCTATAACATCAAGGGATAGCACTTTCCGTTGTATTTGGTGTATATTTACAATCTCTCTCTCTCTCTCTCTCTCTCTCTCTCTCTCTCTCTCTCTCTCTCTCTCTCTCTCTCTCTCTCTCTCTCTCATAATAATAATAATCATAATACTAATAAAAAATACTTTATTTGATGAGAGAAACTAATATTAATATAATGTTTTGCCCTGAGGCTCTTGGGATGAAGAAACTGTTGTAAATAGAAAAACAAGTTGAATTAAAACAACAAAATTAAATTTAAAAATAAGAAAGAATATTGAAATATATTAGGTATAAAAGCAAAAAGTGTATATGAGAGCAGAATTATTGGAGTGCATATATTTCAATGTGTATAATGCAAATTACTTTTCCAGACGATGGCCATACAAATGAGTTTTATGGACTAAACTTAGAATTTCCTGTCCATATAACTGAAGTACCACTACGGAGACGCCTTCGCGACTTCCCTTCTGAATCAAGCTTCAGTTTGTGACCGTAGAGTGGTAACAATCTATCGATTTCCTGTCTGCGACCCACTCGACAGACCTTAGTAACTGGATTGATAATTGGATCAGAAAAATACGAGCAAGGACCACCTATCCCATACAGTTTCTTCTGTGCTTCATCCAGAATCCATTTTCATTAGTTCGAAATATTAATCTTTTCAACGTTTTGTTCCTGTCCTCTGCAAAGATTCACTTGTAGCTCTCTTCTGGTTTATTATGAATGTGTTTTCGCTGAACTTGATATAAATTAATAGTTTTACAACGTTTTTGCGTAATCATTGATTACATTTCATTGGCACATATCAATTTTCTTGATGACGTGCTTTGTTGCAATGGACATTATAAAAAAAGAAACTTGATATTTTACAGGAATTAGCTTGAACATATAGCCATGACAAATGTGTTTTATTATGAAAGTGTATCTTTACATTTTTATTTAGTATTTTTGACTATTGTAAGTAAATAAAGCCATACTGAAAATGTGGTATTCATAAATAATGCGTAAAACAATTCCCATAAAACATCATATAATCCCATATAGACCCGCTTTTATAGTAACATGTGTACCTGCAAGACACAGTTAAAAAGCGACAAGAAACACACAGCGATACAACTACCAGACTTCAATATTGACATATATCAATTTAATGTTTACATTAGACATATATTTCATTCAATTTTCTTAGAAGCAAGTTATGTTTGATCTTAAGTATCATAATTGAAAACAGATTTAGCTCTACACTGAAAAAAATGATGTTTACTTGCTACAGCTGGCTCATTTTGCAGTGCACAATAAACATAAACTGAAAATTTTGATAAAGAGTTTTGAATAGTTTTCTTATCCAAATTGTATTAAATTTCTTAAATTATATTTTTCGAACGCAAAATGAAACAATGAATTAAACAAAATAATGTTGTGTAAAACAAGAACTAATATAGTCCCATGACATAGTTATACAATAACACATTGCTGGCTTCTGAATGTAAGAGAGAATGCGGAACAGTCAATCAAATAGAACAATAATGATGTGCCTGGTTCTCGTTATCTAATCTCAATGGTTAACGTCATGGTCTAAACACAAATGATTAGAATATTGTATAAATTCAGAATTGTTCCTTTCAACATTAGACAACGATATCAAAATGAGAAATCATATGCTAGTAAATCATACGATAGCAAATTAAGATATCAAAATAATATGATAGTCAATCATATGATAGTAAATTAAGATATACAATAATTAGACATCAAAAGTATATGTCTTTAAACATATAGTAGAAATTATAATCTAATGAAATTAAACTATTTCGATTTCTACCTCGCCAAGTAAGACAATGATGGCTGATATTCGTTATACATAGGAATAGCATCTCCTCTCATAAACATATATGTGTACATTATTTTACAGATATGCTATAATTTCGCAGTAATTCACTTGATCAACTACATACATGTTTAGAAAATGTAAACATTGACCTTCCTTTACAAAAATTTTGGCGAGGCTCTTAATGCTTTTAATAAAGACAAATATAATTCAATATTTTAATCTTGATTTATTCTTTAGAAATATCTAACATAACCTTCCTGATGCATTTATTATTGCCACTGTTGTTAACAAGTGGTGCTATATCAGTTGCTGCATTTCGATCCCATAGTGCTATTGACAAGACAGTATAAACAGCATTGTGATATTACGTACTCTAGACACAAAAGTCCAATAAGATTTAGACTAAGGGCAAATAACAAAATTCAGTGACAAATTTCTATTGATTTACTTTCCAATTTTACAAAGCAAATGTGGTTTATTCATTAGTAAATAATTTTTTTTAATTGACAACTAAATTTTACAATAATGACTAAACAAGAAAGGAAACGGTAACAAAACTTACTCAATAGCGCTTCTCTGCTTTGATGTTGATTAACAAAAATCTGGACAATGACAATAATAGCTAAAACCTCTTCGTGAATACTATTATTAATCAAATGGTTCCATACATTTTCGTTATTCATTATGAAATGTGCGTAGACTCCGATTGGAATAAAGAGTCCTACTATAAAACATACCTAAATGTAAATATCAAAAAATATTTGTAACGAGGGTATTTTTATTGTCATAGGTCTCTTTGAAAATTAAAGCTGACATCACCAAGTTAACGAATGTAGTTTGTTTTGGAGAAAATAAAACCTTTAACTGGATCATCAAGGCCGATCTCAAACCAGATACAAGTTATAACACAGAGCAAAAACCATTGTGTAACATGTATACAATTCAATTTTGAATTGGAATAATGCTAGATTGACTTTTATCTCATCCAAAATCATATAATCATTTTATACCATTGCATTGGATTCAGTGGGTGAAGATCTTTAGCTGTTCAAACGATTTCCTGGTTTCCGAATGACAATATAAAGAACTTCAACTTAAAGTGAAGGAATAATATAATGAATATTATTATTGTTTAGCTTCATCTGTGATCAATAATGAGGAATTATGGCTGAAATTTCTTTGTTCATTTCTTGTATGGTTGGAGTAGTGTTCATTCCTCTTGCACCTATTATCGAAGGTAAGATTGAAATGATTGTAAAGACGTAAAGAAAGTCTATAAATTGAACTATCCTTAGGACTTTTAAATAGCACACTTTCAAATTACTGCTGTTATTGATGATGTTCAAAACGAACAATGTAATGTTAGAATTGAAGATAAGCAAATATGAATCATTCCAATTTATCAAAACTATATCGCATGAATGCAATGCTTTAACTATCTATCTATCTATCTATCTATCTATCTATCTATCTATCTATCTATCTATCTATCTATCTATCTATCTATCTATCTATCTATCTATCTATCTATCTATCTATCTATCTGTCTGTCTGTCTGTCTGTCTATCTATCTATCTATCTATCTATCTATCTATCTATCTATCTATCTATCTGTCTGTCTGTCTGTCTGTCTGTCTATCTATCTACCTATATGTCTGTATGATTGTCTGTCTGTCTCTCTATTCATCTGTCTGTCCATCTGATACATTTTCCTTTATGCTTTCTTTCAGCCTCAAACACGTATGTATTGAAAAATGGTGTAGCTCGTATTAAATTGGAAGTCAAACGGACAGCAATAGACGGCTATTATATCAATGTCGTCAACTCTAAAACGAAAAGGCTAATTCAGTGCCTCGGAACACATCCGGAAAATATTGTAGATGAGTTTAAAGAAAAAATTCAATTATATGGCGACTACAAGAATGGAACGATATCTTTCTCTGTGTTAAATGCCAACGAGGAAGATACTGGAATATATAATTCTGTCATTGAAATGCAAGCGAATAAGTAGGAAGGCAACTGTTAGTTGTGTTTGGTAAGATATCTATAGCAAAACAAATTAAATTATTATAGACTTCGTATCTAATTTTATACACAATATACAGTAAGATTTAGTGACTAGTGGAGGATGCATCAACAGAAGGTACTGCTTACTATAGTAAATTAAATTCCCATGTTGCTAATGACCTACAAAAAATGTCGTTGAACAAATGTTTTGCTACTGTATGTTGTTGATTAAACCAATTGAAGAAAAGATAAACATATATATATATATATATATATATATATATATATATATATATATATATATATATATATATATATATATATATATATATATATATAAACAAATTTTTTGCTACTGTATGTTGTTGATTAAACCAATTGAAGAAAAGATAAACATATATATATATATATATATATATATATATATATATATATATATATATATAGATGCAATAAACTGACGACGAACAGTACGAAACTAGTAACTAACTAGCCTAAGCGCTTTCGACTCTTAATTAGTCTTTTTCAAAGGCAAATACAAAACATATATACGGTAAACAAATAAACACAAAAACATTGTGTTTGTAAACCTCTACATGGCTGTCTTCACATGTGCTAAAACTATAAATACAACCAGCTTGTATAGACTAGATGCGGAAACTGAAAACGTATAATTCCCTAAAAGTCTACAAGCCAATTATACGTTTTCAGTTTTCACATCTAGTCTATACAAGCTGGTTGTATTTATAGTTTTAGCACATGTGAAGACAGCCATGTAGAGATTTACAAACACAACGTTTTTGTGTTTATTTGTTTACCGTATATATGTTTTGTATTTGCCTTTGAAAAAGACTCATTAAGAGTCGAAAGTGCTTATGCTAGTTAGTTACTAGTTTCGTACTGTTCGTAGTCAGTTTATTGCATCTATTTTAATTAATCCCTGACACACGTGATCCCTTGGTGGATCCAGTACGCTTGAAAGGGTTGTTATTCGCCATATGATTTGTATTCTCTCTCTCTCTCTCTCTCTCTCTCTCTCTCTCTCTCTCTCTCTCTCTCTCTCTCTCTCTATCTATCTATCTATATATATATATATATATATATATATATATATATATATATATATATATATATATGGCACCAACATCGAGTCTGAAACGTTAAACGATACCCTATTTCTATTCTTATGACTGCTACAGGAATCGATACGGATGCAAATAGTTATCTTTGGTACGGTAGACCAAATCTTTGGCGCGATTTAATAAATAAGTGACTCTTAAAAGACGCACGCATTTGGGGAACATGGGAACAAAGACCAATATGTTGTGTTCATCTATGAAACAATAACTGCGCACTAAATTACGATTTTCCCCACCTTCGATCATATTTTATTTTCTCCAGAAATTTAATTTTCACATCAAGTTGAAAGCTAATCGAGTTTCAGCTTCCCGGACAGAACCATCACATTTCTTGAGATCATCAAATATGTGTAGCATTTATCTGGTTATTACTCTTATTATCCTACAGGTACACTGAGATCTCGCCATGCATAACGTTATGAAACTAGTAAAACTGAGGACGTTTCAAGTGGTTTGATCATTGGACATTGTTATGAACTAGATAGAGGCTACACAAAATTTTCATTTCACATTAAATTGCACAAGGTGACGCGTTAAAGTGATATTAATGGGCAACTCCAACATACTCTAACCGTTGGGTATCAACTACCCTCAGGGACCTGTCTTAGAGACTGAAAATTTGGTTGATTTTTTTTTAAACAGAGAAATGCAAACTACATTTGATACAGATACTGAATTTGTAGGTTTAGTAGTCGCAGTAATTGTTGCTAAGAAGCTAATATACAGATATTTTGTAGAACATCTGCTGAGAAAGTTTTGAAGTAAAATCATCGGTGGAACATATTGAAATAATCCTATTACAAAGATAATTCACAAATTGGCTTTGAAGGCTTCTACCTAGCTGATGGGAAGCTAAATTACACGTATATTCGGTTGAATATCTGCTAAGAAAAATTTATTTACAACCGGTTCAAAACATATTATGCAGTTCTGATTATGATTAGAAGAGGATATGAAATGTTTATGGACACAATGGCGTCACTTCAAAGTGTACAACTGATGCCTCTCTAGCCGAATATCAGCGCTGAATCGTCACGTAGGCCCCTTATATTCATTGATTACATTATAAGAGATATATAAACAACAGATATGTAACTTATCCTAACTAATATCTTTTTGGATCTAAGTAGCAAATACAGCTTGGCCAAAAGGCCTTTTAATGTTGAATTGTTATTACTTCACAAAGGAAATATTTCGAATCTCCAAATTGGCGTGAAAAGTAATACACAATTTATTTACCGTAGACATGAGATTTACTTTTTATTTATTGTTTTATATTCCTCGATTCCGATATTGAATACAATCTTTTGAGACAATTGCTTTGTGTTTGGACTAATATATGTCGAAAATTTTGTGTTATTGGTACCCTCCAAGACGTTAAATATATTTCCACGCGGTCTATTGGTAGATAATTTATCAATTTAAGACAAGTTATTGCCAGGAGAGAACGTTAATAATTGATTAAAGCATATTTAAATATTTGAATATATTGCTCAAAAACATAGTATTGTTTGCTGCAGAGTCCTCCTTTGTTAATTATTTTATAATTAGATTGACTTCCTTTTGCCTCTTTCCTTTGAATTATCGGTGAGGAGCGTCATTATTTTCCACGTCTGACCCTGATTCATCAGATTTTTGTATCATTTTATACGGATGACGGAGCACATTCTGTGAATATGCATTTAATGCATTTTGACATATACGGACAGGCGACATTAATATTCTCTACAGATGCAGATGCATTCTTCATTTATAACTTCTTGCCCTGTACAGCAGAAGAAGTTTAAATACTCAAACGTAAAGAGCATGACAAGGCATGGTTTACCCTATGGTGCATTGCTGAAAATGATAATATCATATTTATGTAGTCAACATTAAGTTAAGGTCAATCATTATCATTTTGACGACACGCAACGTTTTATCAGACAGTGTTTACAAACCGTTGCTAATACTTCAGTAATCTGTGGTACTCATTTACGTCTAAGTCCCCAAGCACTAATCTACTTTGATAATTATTTTCTAGACCCGTTTCAGAGGCCAACGATATCAGCAGTCAAAACTGCCAACGAACTTGAGAAATCCGGTCTGTTGTTTATGTGTCAAGTGGAAACGAAAACAACGCTATATATATATATATATATATATATATATATATATATATATATATATATATATATATATATATATATATCACTTACAAATTAATCTTCTTGTATAAAGATTTTGGTCACCGGTACTTACATCCAGATTTATATTTATTGATTTTAGTACATGTACATATTTTCTTCTGATATATATTCTTATGTAGAATCGCTCCGGTGACCTAGTGGTTAGAGCGTCCACCTCGAAATCCGGGAGGTCATGGGTTTGATCCCCGGTAGAATAATATCAAAGACTTACAAAATAGTACTAACAGCTGATTCGCATGACTCAGCGTTAAAAGGTTAGCGTTAGGACTGGTCGTCCTGGTGTCAGGATAATGTGACTGGGTGGGACATCATGCTACATGTCTGCGGCTAGACATCACTATAAACTGCCACACTGCAGACATCGTAGCGATATGACTGAAACAAATTTGAAAGCTACGTTAAAAATCATACCTAGCGTAAAAAATATTGATTTTAGCTAAGGCCATACTAGTGTATGTTATGTTACGCCTGTGCAAAGTTTCTACTTTGTTCAGGAAATATGACCACGTGACCCTCATACGAGAATATATTTTGCGTCTTATCTTCCTATATAACTGTTTTCTTAGTAAGATTCAGCCAGTTGAGCTTTCAATCTTTCACACTTAAAGGTGCTTGTTGAGACTAGTTTGAGTTGAATTTGTTTTTATTTCATTAAATTGTTAAATCTCTCCATGGAAAATGCTAGTGTTCGCACAGAATTCTTGGATAAAGATATTTATCGAAATTTATTCCGAAATTCAAACAAGAATATTATATTCAGTGATTCAACAAGGAACTTTTGACACAACAACACGTTGAAGGTTACGACGGATGTTATCGCCTTCCATTTCGATTTCATCGGAGCTTGAAATCACATTTAATAAGAACTGTTTAATAATAGGACTACTATCCTTTAACTCCTGGTTATTTTGGATTTTATTCTTGAAACATAAGTATTTTTCCTCGTTTTTACCTTAGATTTCTTTGGAAATAAATTATTTGTTAAATTTTACAAAGCTTGTTGTCTTCACTTTTTTGTTACTTTGGACGAACCTATATACTTAACAATCAATGAATCAATATATATATATATATATATATATATATATATATATATATATATATATATATATATATATATATATATATATATATATATACATATACAGATAGATAGATAGATAGATAGATAGATAGATAGATAGATAGATAGATAGATAGATAGATAGATAGATAGATAGATAGATAGATAGATATTTTCTAGGTATGTGAAAGCAGCATTCGTTATCTTCATTATTATTCGCAAAAGTTAGCTTATATATTCCTATGTGTGGCTGTGCTACTGCTATTATTTTCGTTATTTTATTATAGGAAACATGAAACCAGACACCACACAAGACGGGCCGTGCACTGCGAGGAGGCAGGATACCATGAACCGGATTCAGTCTGTGGAATACTGGGCTATTTATGAAGAATTATACGACATAAAAGTTAAATCCGCCGTTCCTGTGGAGGCAAGCAAAGTCAAACCATCTGATGGTAATCTACATTTAAATGCAGATGGATGCATGGAGGCAGCTGTATGTCTGAATCCAGCATTCACGCTGTACGTAAATAACGAATTAAAGACCAGGAACGCTCTAACAAATTCCCAAAACTCATCTTCAGCATAGGATACTGATGGAGACAAGTTGATCGCTATAGGAATACTGATGTCAGATTGTGTGTGTGTGTGTGTGTGTGTGTGTGTGTGTGTGTGTGTGCAAACAACTCAATCCTTATTGACTACAGCCTAGAAGAGTTCATTGATTCAGATGGTGCTTTACCTTTGGTTCTAATATGAGCGTTAAATTGAAGTATCATATATGCTTGTTTGATTTAAAATAATCGGTTTTTGATCAGACAGTTCTGTGGAAAATCTAGTTTGCAATATGATATTGCCTTGATGTTTGAAGACAATTATTACAGCGAAAATGGACTTTATCAAACTATATATATATATATATATATATATATATATATATATATATATATATATATATATATATATATATATATATCAGATATCTAGGGAAATAAATGATTTTGTTAAAATTTACAATGATTGTTGGCTTTCAATCTTTTCTTTGTTACTGAATAAGAGCCCTTGTCACATAACAAAGAAAATTTTTAGCTTGTCCTTGGATTTATGCATTTTGGTTAACTCTTTTAGAAAGTTTATTTTGAAATTTAAATTTTTGCTAGTCTCTAATTCCCAAGTACTATTTAACATTTGTATTTGAAATCTTAAGTGAACACAACAGGATTTCATTTGCAATATCATCTCTCCGTTACAGATAACTGCCATCTCACCTCTATCTGCGTGTGTTCGAGTCTAGGATTCGGCGAATGTGGATATGTGAGAAAGCTTGTCAGTAGCTTTTCGTGGGTCGGTGGTTCTTTCCGGTGATTTCCCGGTTTCTTCCTCCACCATTAATACTGACCGCCACGAATAGCCTATCGTGTGCTGAAAAATGGCGTTAAGCCCAAAAACAACAATAACATCAACACTATCATCTAAAGTAGACAATTTTTAAAATTTTACTGAGGAGTGTTTGAAAATTTTGAAAATAAAAATCCAGCTAAAAATTGGAATTAGGGATAAGACAGGTTCAGATTCAGTAGAAAAGATACAAATGGAAAGGGAAATAAGACGAATGCAATTAGATAAGGAAGAAATAGAGAAAGATAAAGAAAGGCAGTTGCAGAAAGAACAAATGGAGTTAAAATATAAGGAAAGACAGGATGAAATGCAACGGCAATTTGAGGAAAAATATAAAGAAATACAAATTGAATTTCAAATTAAAATGAAAGAATTGGAGTTGACAAAAGGAAAACACTCACCTACTTTTAATGTTATAAGAAAAAAAAATATTACCCCATTTGTGGAAGAAGTAGATATATAATTTCTTCGTTTCCAAAAAGTTTCAGAAAGTTTGAAGTGGTCAAGGGAGTATTGGACTCAGCTACTACATTGCATACTTACTGGAAAAGCTAGTGATATTTATGTTTCACTGTCACTTGAATAGAGTACTGACTATGATATGGTTAAGGACTGTATTTTGAAGGGTTATGCGTTGGTAACTGAGGCTTATCGACAAAAATTCAAGTTTTCTAGAAAACCAACTCACCAGACCTATGTTGAATTTGCATGGGAAAA
This sequence comes from Potamilus streckersoni, assembly GCA_016746295.1. Taxonomy (NCBI): domain Eukaryota; kingdom Metazoa; phylum Mollusca; class Bivalvia; order Unionida; family Unionidae; genus Potamilus; species Potamilus streckersoni. The sequence goes on along the minus strand of JAEAOA010002271.1, from coordinate 260,213 downwards.
CTGCACAACAATTAGATAGGTGGTGCTCTTCTAGAAAGGTCAATTAAGATTAAGAAAGCCTCAGACAAATTATATTACTTGGCGAGTTCAGAAACGGTGTCCAATGTGACATTGGAATGTATCTTGATTAACATGAGATTGAAACCTTGGAAAATAATGCTCTTGCTGCTGATAACTATTCCTTAACTCATAAAGTTCATGTTGTAAGCAAAACATTCACTCATCAGTCTACTGGTAGAAAAGTATTTAAGACAAATACGACTCTCAGTAAAGATCAATCTGGCACAAATTATAAAAATCAAGCCACTGAATGATTTGATTGAATATTTTTGTCTCTGTCTACGTGTACCAATTTCACGAGAAAAGGACACGCCATTACTGATTAATCCAAACTGAAATATAGGCATAAGAATCAAGATAGACCTATCACAAATGCTCTTATATCTAAGAGTTCAAGGTCACGGTCATGTATTGAAAGCACTATATTTGTAGGGTCTATTAAACCCCAATCTGATTTTATTATGGAGAATTATGTACCATTCATGTCTAAGGGTTTTATATCACTCGATGATTCGGCCAGTCTTATCCCTATTAAAATCATAAAGGTTACAGAGCTTATCAGAGTCTTTTAGTGTCAGGAGTTTTGCCTTCTGAGAAGACCTGGTCTAATGAGTGTTCTCATTCAGGTAGTAGAGTGCGACTTTGTTAATGTTCCTCTCCATTCTGTACATTTGTCATCAGATTTAGGTTCAGTACATGTGACAGTAGGCATAGTGTTTATCCTACCCGTTAAGGGCATTCAATTGTTGCTAGGCAATGACTTACAGTAGTATAAGGAAACAAGGGTTTCAAATCAAGGACCTTTTTTTAGATCTCCTGAGACCCCCAAACCTACCCACCCACCACTACTCCAAAGCGTCGAAGTCAGGTATGTTGTCGTCATACACTCTACCCCCAGGTATTATTTAGACAGGTAGCCAACCAGGGGTATTAGTCATCAGCAAGCCAGGTGTGTCATGCAAATCAGTAACTGTTTGTACTGCGTGATACATCCGTGTATCACGCGGGCTTTCCACCAGGTAATATGATCACAGGCGAAAATTAAACTACGTATTTGTGATATATTTTAACGTTTGGGAAAGCAAATGGACTTGGAATTCACCTTGTGAAAAGGTAAGGAATATTATATTTTAAGTTTAGATAATATTTTACATTGTTTCATACTTATTTTGATAATCATTTTCATATTTGATAACTCTCATTGGTAAAATATCTGTTAACATACTGTCAATAATACGGTACTCGCGTAATAAATTGTCCATATCATATTTTACACCTCGTAGGTAAGATCGAATCTGATCAAGTAGTTTTTTGTAAGCAATAACAGCTGTCTGACATCCATGCTTTTTTATTAAAAGTCTTGGTTCAACCTTTTTACACGCTGCTGTAAGGGAAACACCAACACCGGATATGATTAACAAAAACGGATTTAATGATGCCCCACTTAAAATTTATATATATATATATATATATATATATATATATATATATATATATATATATATACAGACAGATAGATAGATGTGTGTGTTTGTGTGTGTGTGTGTGTGTGTGTGTGTGTGTGTGTGTGTGTGTGTGTAAAACAGGCTGTTTTAGAATGCTGTAATATTCAATAAATCCATCTTCAGGAAGACTACGTTTATGTTTTTCCTTTTCATATATCAGCAGATCATTCATTTCATTTCAATGATCTACTGAGCTGGTTACCAATCGTAGAAATATTTTAAAATCCTTTCCATTTCTAAACGTGCACGTTTCACTGCTAACTCTTTTTTATTCCCCTGTCTTTTCATCGCTGTATGCGTCATCGTCTTTTTCGTAGACTTGAATGTTTTTTTGTGCAGCATACCCGATTTATCTCCTCCATTTAAGTTTTTCAGTTTGCCAATAACTAGATAATCTGGAGTTTTCAATATTTATAGTTTATGCTAATTCTGCAACTTTCCCATCTGCACTTGCGTACGAGGATTATTAATTCCGCTATGAAATATTGATTTTTCAGGAAAAAAAATACTCTCAAAAGTCAGACTGTGCTAGTGAATAGCAATAATTTTTTTCGCGTTATGCTATAACAAGGCGAGCAGATTGGTTTGCAAAGCTATTGTTGTACAAACGTATTCTTTTTTCCACTATAGTACTAAAGCATTAAGCAAGTATTTGCATGGATTCGTTTCTCCATCATGTGTCTCTGCGACACGACATTAATTAAAACAATTTCCAAAATTCTATAATACATTCAGGACAAAAATATTTTATATATTTCGATCTTAAATATAATGCTTCAAGTTTTTAGAGTTTAATGAATGTGATCGTGATAAAGTAAGAGATTTTTATTTTTGTTAATGCATTATTTTTCCATGGTAGTCAATTCTATTTGTATTGATATTCAGCTATTAACTGGTATTGACTATCTAAACATTCAACCTTTACACTGAACCGTTTGACTTAGGGTTGTTTGGCATTTGCTGGTGTGGTCAGGTTGGATCTTTGAAGGAATAAGTTATTTCCCATTAACTGGGTTATGTTACCTGAGTAGATATTATGCAAAATTAACGCTGGTAGTAAGGTCTCTCTCGTAGGTTTTATTGCAAAATTTAGTCTAAATAGACACTTGGAAATGTATGTAACGAGAGATAAAAGCAATTAATTCATGTCTCTTTTGTATTCCTATTTTGGATTCTTATGTCTTATGCTATAGTTGCAACATCAGTCTGTAGACATATTTAATGATCAGTTTAGATATTATTTGAAAGAAAACGTTGTTTTGATTATTTATTGGAATTATAAGTGCTCATTAGACTGAAATATTTTTCTATTAATATTGAGGATTATTCAAATGAGTTCTTCTCAATGCCATTTTGATACATCAGGTTTATTTGCAGACAGTGCAATTAAGGATTTGAAATTCATTAGGAATATTCGACTTTCTGGTCTTCATTAGAACTCTTTAAGTTTATTTTGGATTCAGTTTATAAAACTAAGTTTCTCTTCAATTTTCATTTTGTAGTTTTGATAAGTAAATCATTTGTTACGTTTTGCAAAACCTGTTGGGTTTCCTTTCTTCTGTTACTTGACAGCCCAAGTTGCATAATGGTTAGAGCGTACGCGGGAGGTCGCGGTTTCGAACCCCTGCCGAATCATACAAAAAAACTTATAAAAATGGTACTAACAGCTGCTTCGCTAGGCGAACAGCAGTAAGCGGTTAGTGTTAGAACAGGTAGGCCTGGTGTCAGGATAATATGACTGACTTTGACATCGTGCTTGCATGCCTGAGTCATTATGCCCTAGTGCTCGACATCACTACAAACGTCAATATAGACATGGTAGCGATAGAACTGAAAAATTGTTAGAGCTATTTAAAATTAACAATCACACATACACACACACACCTTATGTTACTTAGTTTGTGACTATAGATTCATAGCAAAAGCACTATTAAGATATAGCAAATATTCTAAATTTTAGAGGTCGAAAACAAAAACAGAATTTTAATCTTTTGAGTTTCAGCTTATGCAGCTTCAGTTTCAACTAACAGTAAATGTGAATGCATGATTTCTTGACATTTATTACAGAGACAAAGCACTAAGACATCCTTTAGAAAAATGAAATGTAGTCATTTTCGGGTAAATACTGTATTATATCAATACATTGTAATTGAGCAATTACATGCGCGCATTAAAATCTGAACTTTGCCTTATCTCTTTCGGACTTCCTGTGAAACTTTAGCAAAAAGAGCAAACTTAACCTATCCCTTTCAGGTATCAAAAATGTTTTTTACATTAAAATTTAAGAGAATGTTCAAAATCTTATGAAACGCATTAAAAGTACACATTAAAGAATTTGTATACCTATGCTAGGGATATTTCCTTTATGAAAACATATTTTAGACCATTTAAAGAATATATCAATGTGCTCTTCAGATAAATGTTATGACTATTAAATTTAATGACCTTTCATTGCTACAAATAAGATGCTTGGACTACATATCCATCCATCCATCCATCCATCCATACATACATATACGCATATACATATATATACATATATACATATATATACATACATATATATACATATATACATACATATATATATATATATATATATACATACATATCTCCATGTCAATATATATATATATATATATATATATATATATATCTTCATCTTTTTAAATGTATTCACCGTTATCTTCAAAGCCTACAGAAAAGTAATAAGATTGTTATACCGTTTGTTTAAAGATATTAATTTGCACACATAGACACATACAGACATGTATACATATACACACAATATTTGCATGAAGTAAAGAAAATATAGAGACAATATAAGACATTAGTATGGACATATGGTGTATTGTTCATGTGTTTATAATTTAAATTCCTGCTATTGTCACGTTTTCATTTTACGCAGATGACTCAGAACTCGTTTTTGTTTTCCGGCCTTCTATTTTGTCTCCCCTGCGAAGTCACTTTTTTAAACTAATTAACCCGTATGCTATAGAACAATTATTTAAAATGTTTAAAAGTACATTTGGCTAATATTGAGATATTTTGATTAACATGTGAGCTTCCGTTTCTGCCGAAATGTTTCTTTTAACGGTAGGGTCTGTACCTAATTTGAAATGTATCCGATTTGGACTCGGATGATGGTAATATTTCTGTGAAATGAAATCATATTGAAAATACTGATGATGATCTCAATTATCTTGAACATTGTTTTGACTTTACCATTCATGATCATCGATTAATAGACTATGCAATGCAGCATTAAATGAAAAAAAAAGCAAAAAATGGGAGGGGACTAGTCACCACCGACTTTTGTCGGCGATCGCTCCGTTAATGGCTTTTAACTTCTACGAAGTAGCGATGACAATAATTGTTAAAAAATTTTCACGATTGCTTATATTAATCCTTTTTATGATAATCCTGTCTTCAATATATTGCCATCAATACTCTTATTCAATCACAACAACGTCAATAACAACAACGACAACCACAACAACGACCACAACAACCACAACAACGACAACCACAAAAACAACCACAACAACAACCACAACCACCACCACCATAACTTTGAATGTGTTTTATTGGTCACTGTTTCATGCTCCAGAAAAGTTATTGACTGAATTAGCCTTAAAACAAAATTCATTTAATCCTAAAGAGAGAACAAATAGCCAATGAATTCAAAAGAATATTGTTGCGAAGGTAACTAAACGAAAATAAAGAATATGTCAAATTGTTGCTTGCATTTTCAATCTAGAGTGTAACAAGATAACCGAGTTTGGGATTTTCGGATTAATAACAAAACACCATTGATGGGAATGCAATACAATGTTTAATGTTATATGGTGGTATGAAACGAAATATAGACACGTGCTTGCACTGGGTCCCAATATGAGACTAATTAACATAATAAGCACGATCTTTAAATGCAACAAATATGTTACTGAGACAAATGAAAAAAAAAATATGAAAAAAAAAACTATCCACGGTATATCACAAACAGAAATATGATCGTAAAATACGAATAATGTTATGTTCAAAATGACGAATTGATATAATGGCTAAAGTTATGATTGTTCGTTCAAAAATAGCGAATTTCAAGTTTTTCTCATACTAGTAAAACGAATAATGGTTCGTTCATAATAACGTCTTAATAGTTCTACAAACAAATGAGATTTCGCTCAAACTAGCGAAGTGATAGTTTTTACTCACGATAGCAAAAGCACTGGATATTACAAAAAACCCTGCATTAGCCCACAGCTAAAATATTATGTATCTGGAACAATGTAGACACTCCCTGATTCCAAGCAAAGATTTGTAGTCACCGACCACCATTGATTCCTGGGTTAGACTATCAGCGTCGACCACGTTGGTCCGCCACGCTTGATCAACCTCAACCCGACTAGCACCGTTGAAATATTCGAAGCACTCGAATACACAAGCACAGCACCCCTCAGCACTGCACACGTAGCTCTACACTGCTGTACGACACGTACGCCCTCACAGTACAGACAGCTGCACACGGCACAAACTGCTGCACCCGGCACAAACGGCTGCATACTGCACCAACACAAACACAGACAGCTGAAAATATATCCGATATCGTGTACTACACATGACACTAGTATATACGGTAGTACACAACGACGGTATATACGGTAAGTCATATATATTCTCAGTCTTGCCTTTACAAACTACAATAAACAGGTTAAGTTGGCGGTTTATAGGATTCGTGCTGCATTAAACGGAATTTCGTAGAATTCTTGCCAAATCACATATACGAATAAAACATTATCATTTACTAAGCGGTATTTACTAAACTTGTCGAAGCGACATAACTGCGGAATTAAAAATGATAATACAATAGACAACTTTCAAGCCATATTAACGAATAAATTTACGTATCTCTATAGCTGGAGGTTTGGGTCTCAGTAGACAGACGTCCGATTGACGAACGGTCAGTAATGTAATATTTTCGTTATAGTTTGAATCATATATACACAGGCAATGTAGCTCAACATTGTCCGTGTAATCCATGTATTCGGTTTTTCCAGCCCGAAGCACTTCGCACGTGCCGAGCAAGGAAGAACCGAATTCACTATTTTTCGAAATGTATAATATACATTGATCACCCTCGGGTATCATTGTACACTAAAAGCGAAACCCGAGTACGTTTACTTAAAGAAAAAAACATTTATACAATTCCGTGACATAGAGAAAGAGGCAAAGAACATGTGCTATATGACCCAAATTTAACTTGCATTCTTTACGTAATAAAAATGATCCAATCATAAAATTTTAGTTTTGATTTTCTTTCACACTAAAAAATAATTGTATGAAACTACAGCGTAAAGAGAAATGCAAGAAAATGAAGAAAGAATAAATCATTGTAATTATTTTACAGTTTATCAAACAAAGTTATTGCTACATGGGTGTTACGTGTAGGCTCGTACGAAAGTAACAAAAGAAAAGAATAAAGTCAACAAGCTTCGTAAATTTTAACAAATAATTTATTTCCCAGACAAAATGGTAAAAATGTGGAAAGGACTTATGTTTTGTGAATGTAATCCAAACAGTAATCCTGGATTCTAAAAATATAAGTCCTATCACTACAAAGTTCTAAATAAATCCAAGTTTGAATCCCGGTAAAGTTACAATATGGAGGATGATGACGATAGACGAATGTATAGTACTGATGTGTCGACAATTATCTAAAAAAGTCAGATTCTCACGATATAAATGAACAATAAAAACTGTTTATAAATGGGTAAAACGTGGGCCGAACATGACCTTGGTAATAGCCAATTGTTTACATTCAATATTTACAAACGTCTCCAAAAGATGAACTAAAATCTGTAAGAAAGCAACTATTACCTTCTAATTAGGTCCAGTGAATTGTCCTAAAAGAGATTCAAATCCAATGAAAAATTTCACTACAATAAAATATAATGAAACAAATAAAATTTTTAAAAGTTTGAAAGCAAAACACGAGCAATTTAAATACATATTCGCAACATTTCCCCTTTAAATAAGAAGAAAGATTTATATAATAAAGATGTATTTTAACCATATGTTAAATATACATGAGTTAAAACAAAATTACATAAGAAAACGTATGGATTATACAAAGTGTACATGAAATAATATTTCTATACACGGGAAAGTACATTTGCAATCAAATTGTATTTTCCCTTGATTTGTTTATGTCAAGATTATGTCTTGTAAACACAAATTTCACCTTAATAACCATTGCTTTTTATGTTTCACCTTGTCGATGAAAGTAGTGTGTTATGATTACTAACCACAACAGCCGGAGAATTAGCTGAACTAATGTGAACTTAAAAATGATGTAATGCCAATATTAAGGCCAAACATTCGTTCTCAATTGTTTAGTAGTTTCTTTTGTGCGTATTTAACTTCTTAGTGAAATAACACACTGGGTGATCAACACTGTTTCTATCTTCTTGAACCAATAATGCTCCAACACAAACATCACTTGCATCCACAGATAATTTAAATTGTTGACTGGAAGTTGGTGCTGTAAGAACTGGTCCAATTTTAAGTATGGCTTTTAACCTATCAAACACCTCCTGACATATTCCAGTCCAACAAAACTTGTTTTTCTTGCTCAACAAGTTTTCAGGGGTTCAGCAATATTGAATAACTGGAACATAATTTCCGATAGTGTTCGAAGATCAACAATTGAATTTCTTCACTTAAATCCTCTTTTTGAGGGACAGGTACAACTAAACTAATTGCATGAGTTACCTGGATATCCTTCTCAATATATTAGTATTACATTAATTTGTTTAGATCAGAGTACTGTTTTTATAATTTAACTCATTCATTTTTTATTAACTTTGTAAGAGCGATAGAATTTAATTTGAAGAAAATTTTGAAGAACGAGCAGGAGAGAATGAATTCTATTAAAAGATTCGTGGAAGTTCTGTGAAATCGTAATGTCACTTCTGACTTGAATTGCAGAGTGCCAAATACAAGCACGACTAGTTGGAAATTTCCAGACATAAAATTTGACTTTTGACTAGACTAAGCACATTTGGGAAAGCCAAATTGAGGAACACGATTTATCAAAGCTTTTGCTATAGTTTTGGTTTTAAAATTTCTTAACGGAATTGCCTCCGGGACTCTTGTTGAAGCGCACATAATGGTCAACAAGTATTTGTTCGCTGAGTTGGTCTTAGTCAACGGGACAACAAAATCTACCATGATTCTACTAAATGGTTCGTCAAATGCAGGAATAGGCTGCAGATGATCATTATGCATCTTTTGATTGTGTTTTCCTACTATTTGACAATTAAGGCAAGATCTACAATATCTACAAACATCACTTTTGATTTTCGGACAATAAAAGTGAGTCAAGTTTTTGTGATACGTTTTATTTATCCGTAAATAATCAGCCAGATGAGATTCACAGGCCAAACTATGTATTTCATTTTCTGTAAGGTTTTAGAACTACTTTTTGATAGTTCACTGACCAATGGTCACTAACTAGTACAGGGAAGGTCTTCGTTTTCTCATAAATATTCCATTTTTAATAAAATATCAGTCAGGTACTTTATTGGTTTCAGTTTTATTCACTGATGGCTCCTTAAAACAAACATGAGATCTCAGGATCTTTTTCCTGTTCGACGACAAATGATTCTCGTTTATTACCCAGATTAGATAAAAGAGAATGAGTACATAAAAGACGATCGTTGTGATCAATACCTTTTCATTGATCTAAACAAGGAGAGAAACTGGCATCATCAAAAGGCTGAACAATACATGTGTCAGTTAAAGAAATACTTTTCTTATAAAAATCATTCTCAAGTGCTTTCTTTCCCAAAGCTCTAGTAACTACACAAGCGGTGTATATATCTGGGAATTCTTTTTCAATAGGATCAACTTTCTGATCCAAACAAGGATATTCAGTTACAAGTGGCTTAAACACAACATTGTCTCCAGCTAGGTAACAAATGAATGCCCTGAATGGGTAAATGATATAATATTCCGACTGCCACATGTCCTAAAACTAAGTATGATGACAACTTTTTTTCTGAAAAACAATTTTTTTTTCAGAAAAACTAAGTATGATGACAAATTTTACAGAATAGAGAATAACATTAACAAAGCTGCACTAGTCTCTCTGAATGAGAACACTCTTCTTAGATCGGGACCTCTCAAAAAAAGGCAAAGTTCCTGATAATAAAAGACTCTAAGAAGCTCCTGTATCTCTTAAATTTTAATATGGATAGGATTGGCCAAATCACGCAAGAGTGATATAGAACCCTTTGACATGAATGGATCTAAATTTCCCATTATAAAATCAGACTGGAGGTTATTAGTCCCATCAATTGCATTGCTCTCCATATATGACTGTGGCCTTGACCTATTAGAAAAAAGAGCATTAGGGATAGGTCTATATTGATTCGTATGCCAATAGTTCAGTTTAAAGCAAGAAGAAATGACGTGTTCTTTTTTCTTGCAATAGTTACACACAGGAATAGACAAGGACTTTGAATCAAGTTTATCATAAGCTTGATTTTTTAAAGGTTGTGCCAGACTGAGTTTTAAATGAGTCATATTAGGCAGAAATACCTTTCTATCAGTAGACTGCTGAGTGAAAGACTCCCTTACAACAGGAACTTTATGAGCTAAAGAATATTCAATAGCTACAAGAGCATCATTTTCCAATGTTTCAGTCTTATGCTCATAAGATACAGCCTAATGTCACTATGGAAACAGTTCCTAAACTCTTCAACTAACATCATTTGTCTGAGACTTTTGTAATTTTTGTTATCCTTTCTATAAGAGAAACTACCAATCAAAATATTGTGCACTTTCCCATGCAGATTCGACATAGGTCTGGTCAGTTGATTTTCTATTATTCCTGAAATTATTCTAATACACCTCAGGGACTAACGCATATCACTTCACAAAGCATTCCTCAACCTCATCATAGTCAGTACTCTGTTCCAGTGACAACAAAATGTAAATATCACGAGTTCTACCATGAAGTATACATTGTAATAATAGGGCCGAGTACTCCCTTGGGCACTTTAAATTATTCAGCAACCTTTTAAAATAATGAAAATAGCTGTCTAAATGGGATACTAACTTGATATTTCTGTAAACATCAAAAGTAGAGGAGTGCTTACCATTTGCCAGCTCTAATTCTGTGACTTAACTTGAAATTCCCTTTCATCCTTAACATCTTGCATCTGTAAGTCAATTGTTCTTTCTATAATTCCAATTTCATCTGTTTATATCTCTCTTCTTTCTCAACTTTTAATTGTTTATCTCTCTCTCTCTCTCTCTCTCTCTCTCTCTCTCTCTCTCTCTCTCTCTCTCTCTCTCTCTCTCTCTCTCTCTCTCTCTCCTTAAATTGCAGGTGCAATTGCTTCTCTTCTAATTGCAACTGCAACTGTTTTACTTCTTTATCTTTCTGAAGCTCCAGCATCCTCACCGCTAATTCCATTTTGTATTAAATTTTTAATTCTTTTATTTTTATCTTAAAGTCTGATACAGACTTGCTGACCGAAGCAACAACACTTTTAGAAATTATTATTATTATTATTATTATTATTATTATTATTATTATTATTATTATTATTATTATTATTATTATTATTATTATCATCATCATCATCATCATCATCACCACCATCATCATCATAGTCATCATCATCGTCGTCGTCGTCATTTTGCGTACAATCTACAGCTATTAATTTATCCAAAGAAAATACGAATTTTGTTGTGCTTCATAACCTTCAAGGGTATGCTCGCCACTTAATAATGCAATCAGTCACAACGACACTAAACACACCAATATGCTGTACTTATTAGTAAAGAAGTTGCAATGCAAGTCGTTGAGAGCATGAAAATTGTTTATGTGGATGAGTTTATTAATTTAAAAGCAATTCAATCAATTCGATCAGTGACACGAGTATCACTAAAATCAGTTACTCTTTCATCAACAGCGACAATGCCAAGCCTGCTCAGTCCTATAGTCAAAGAAGGTAATCATGAATGTTTGTCTGATTCGGTGATTGCAAATCTTACTATCCGAAGTTGTAAAAGTGCAGTTGTTTTTTATTAAATGGGAGCTTCACTTTCTGTAAAATATTTCCTATAACGAATGCATCATTTAATATTTGATAACCGCTCCGGTAACCTAGTGGTTAGAGCGTCCGCCTCGGATGCGGGATGTCGTGGGTTCGATACCCGGTCGAGTCATACCAAAGACTTACAAAAATGGTACTAACAGCTGCCTCGCTTGACGCTCAACATTAAGAGGCTAGTGTTAGGACTGGTTGGCCTGGTGTCAGGATAATGTAACTGGGTGGGACATCATGCTACATGTCTGCGGCATGATGCCCCAGTGCTAGACATCACTATAAACTGCCACACTGCAGACATCGTAGCTATATGACTGAAAAGTTGTTAAAGCTACGTTAAAAATCATAAACACCAATACCTAATATTCGATAATCTATACTCATATTGTTGAATTCTTATGCATTGATATCATGCATTTCGATTTTCATCTCTTAATTTGAATATTTTCAATAAATTTTGATATCGGCTTATCTGCAAGTCACGAAAATTTATAAATAAATATTATATCCCGACACATTTATTTTGTGTGATTTCTGTACTTCGTTTTACATAAAAGCGAAATATCTCACTAAATCCAAACACTATTTACAAGCTTAAATGCGTCAATAACTATATCCTTTCATTTTATAGAGTCGTGTTAAAGAAAGAGAACGTAAAACAAAACTACGGGTAATTCATGTTTGCTCCAGAAAAGTCCCATATTTGAAAAAGAAAGTAACAACTTTTCAACTTCTGCAGCTAATGTCAATCATTTTAACATTTTTTTTCACTCTACTATTCACAATATATCGACAGGTGTATTGTAGAATTCATAAAACAGCGAAAAAAGTAACAAACTGGAGAGAAAAACAAGAAATCAGTTAGTGTTTTTTCTTGTTTCATAAATGGCTTGAAACACGGTCACTAGCATCTGCTTCGCTTGGCTCTCATTATTAAGAAGTTAGTGTTAGGATTGGTCAGACTTGTGTCAGGATAATGTGACTGGGTGGGACATCATGCTACATGTCTACGGCATGATGCCCCTGTGCTAGACATTACTATAAACTGTCACACTGAAGAATTCGTGGCGATATGACTAAAATTGTTATTAAAGTTACGTTGAAAATCCAAAAACAAAATTTTAAAATTACAATAATGATACGTGATATTAATATTTAACCTTTTTGTATAAAATTAGGAACTTGTGGTTTACTTGGTCAAATTCGTATTACACATGTGGTGGATTCAGCTGGGATGCTGGGATATACGATAGCTGACTCAGACATTTCCGGTTCGTCAACGGACAATACAAATACAAAGTAAATGTGAACAATATGGAACAATATGAGGATGCTTAGATCGCCGCGTCGGTATTCTTGTTCAACATAGCGTGAGACTCGGGATTAATGATAATGATTGCAAACGGATTTTTGTCGTTCTTTTTCTGTATGTTTGAAGTCATCTTCATTCGACTGGCAAATCCAAAAGAAGGTAAGAGTTGCAAATATGAGTAGAAATAAAATAGTGTACGTTGAACTACATAATGGTGTTTAAGAAAATACGTATAAAAATATATAGTAATAATGATTAGATTCAAGATCTAAAATAAAAAGGTAACGTTAGGATTGGCCCATTTTCTATGATAATGATAATTATGTAACAGGTAAAACCAGATCTATCTATCTATCTATCTATCTATCTATCTATCTATCTATCTATCTATCTATCTATCTCTCTATCTCTCTATCTATCTATCTATCTATCTATCTATCTATCTATCTATCTATCTATCTATCTATCTATCTATCTATCTATCTATCAGATGCTCTAGAAAGACTGTATTAATCTTAGTTTATGCTTTGTTTCAGCGCCAAACATATACGTTTTGAGAAATGGAGTAGCTAATATTAGTTTCGAGATTGACAAAAAAGCAGTAGACGGCTATTATGTCGATGGTTTCAACCCTAAGGAGAAAAAGATATTTCAGTGCCTAGGATCAAATCCGGAAAATGTATCTGAGGCATTGAAAACAAAGATTTAATTATCTGGCGACTATGAGATTGGAACTATATCTTTTTCTGTTTTAAACGCTACCGAGGAAGACTGGAATCTATAGATCTGTCATTGAAATGAAGTACGAGGAAGTAGGAAGACAACTTTTAGTTGTGTTTGGTAAGTATTGCGATTTTAACAATGATTGTAAATGTCCCCGTTTTGACTTGTCTAACAAAATGAATGTTTGATCTTAAATGTCCCTGCTGTGACTTGTCTAACAAAATGATCGTTTGAAAATAAATGTACCCGTGGGTGACTTGTCTAAAGAAGAGTAATCTCTGACTTAACATGTACAAGAAAGCAAATCAAATGCCATGAATATAAGTGCCACTAACAAATCAACTTTCAAACGAATCAAAATATCTATGTTTATTACTCTATCCAAAAGAATAATTTCATATATCTGTTCTGCAATAGCAGGCAATCCCTAACACCAATAATAATAACAATAACAACAACAAATAATAATAATAATAATAATAATAATAATAATAATAATAATAATAATAATAATAATAATAATAATAATAATAATAATAATAATAACAAAAACAACAACAACAATAAGTAAATTGACAACAAAATGTATTACCGGGATTTAGTAGAGTAAATAAAGAGGTGACGAAAGAACGAGAATTTAGAAATTATTTTCTGGTACAAGGTCATAACTTTACCTGTTGTATTGACTGTATGTAACATTCTCTACTAATTCGCCCTTCTGAGATATTTATTAATGAACAAAATCAGTTTTAAAAGCAAATTTTCATTTTACACACCTACACATTTTAAAGATTTTCCCATAGAGCTAAATTACAATAATAAAGTCTGATAATGAATGTTTTTACAAGAACTGATTTGAACTTCAAATTAAATGACTTAACAACTTATGTCAGGAGACAATATTTTAATGCGAATCAGTTTCAACATTTTTTTTATTCAAACAAAAATTGACTATGCTCTCCTAAAAAGATCATAGAAGTATTATCAGACAACAATAACTATTAAACTTACCGAACAACTTGCTAATCATCGCATGTGTTCAAAATTACTTTACTTTTTAGTAGTCACACAGGATTGCAAATATCATTATTAGAACATGATTAAAATTGGAGAAATTTCTGCTTGAAGATTAAGTAGAACAGAGAATTTGGTCGAATGTAGCAAGAGAAGTAGCAACAACGGTTTCTATCATTCCGAATAATGAGAATTATGAAAATAAAACAATGAATACAATTTATTTTGGACTTAACGAATGCAAGGCATGGCAAATGGAAGGTAGTTTCTTGCCTGTGCCTTAATACTTTGTTTCTGTCAAGCACTGATATTTCCCACCATTTCCATTGATGAACGCACATGTTAATGAGCTGAGATTTCAAAGTTCTTTTTTTTCTTCCCTTTAAATAGAAATAATGAACGACAAGAGGTACAAGTGCAAATTAGATTGTTCCTCTAATTCTCAATAGTGTATAGGTCAGTGCAAATTCAATGATATAAGTCATTTGGCTGAAGAAAAAAATCATCACCTGGTTGCCAAAGAGGCCCATTAGAGATTACTTTGTAAACTAATATGTGATAAAACATTAGTAAAATATGAAATGCACCTTCATCGTTTACTTAAATCGTTCCATGAAATGCCTAAGAAGATAACAAAAATAAAACTTTCCAATAGTCTGAAATAGAAGTAATTGTGGTAATTGTGTTCTAAGAAGAATTATTAAAAACATATTTTGGTCAAAAGTGGGACAGTGGTTTTTGAAAAGACACCACAAAAACAACTTTACATTTTGCTATGAAAGCACGTGGTTATTAGTGAAGACACCAGAACTTTTTACTGAAATATGGTTCAAGAAATATTCAAACAAAGGCCATTGGTTCTATTGGTTCTCTGGAATTGCAAAGAGTAAAATGCATTTTCTATCTGAACTTTAGGCAAGCCATACTGTTCATAGAAATGTCACCTAAAACATGATTTTATTTTAGTATTTATGATATTCTTAATTACATACATACATACATACATACATACATACATACATACATACATACATACATACATACATACATACATACATACATACATACATACATACATACATACATACATACATACATACATACATACATACATACATACATACATACATACATACATACATACATACATACATACATACATATGTACGTATGTACGTACGTGCGTGAGTGCGTTCAAGCGTGCGTGCGTTCGTGCGTGCGTCCGTCCGTCCGTCCGTCCATCCATGCATGCGTGCAGACAGACAGACAGTCAGACACGACAGGTATATATATATATATATATATATATATATATATATATATATATATATTTATTTATATATATATATCTATATATATATCTGTATATATAGATATATATATATATATATATATATATATATATATATATATATATATATATATATATATATATATAATTCCTATATACCTTGATTTCTTTCATAGGAATCTGGAACGACTGTGTATATTTATGAGAATTAATTACTAGGTCGTCATGCGAGTGTGTCTGCTACGCACAAGTTTATGTAACACCGATTCAGTGCCATCATTTTTTGGTGATGCGTGCTTAGTCGTGACGGTATATGGGTTGGTGCGTGCAGGCAAGGCGATGGGTGCCATTTACTCGCGGATCTAGGTTCGAAACTCGGTAGAGTACGAATTTAATTTCTCTAACCTGTATGATAGTATTGTTTGTATTAAACTATATATATATATATATATATATATATATATATATATATATATATATATATATATATATATATATATATATATAGCGTAGCTAGGCAGGTAATCAGGTTATCAATCCGCCTGTGTGCTTTTGTGCCCATTAATATATTCTTATGTTGTTTTTATCTGTTCTTAACATCTGCATCGTAGCTAATGAACGCTGGAAGCTAATAAGGCTTCCAAAATGGAAAACCATTCTCAGGAATGTAATTTAGTGTAAGGAAAGTGACGAACACATATATTTCCACATGCAACTGTTTGATGCATGTTTGTATGTTATCTCTTGATACTCGTAAAATCCTTGAGCTTATAAAATAACTAAAGTATCAAGAAATAAGAAGTCGAAAATGAAACTGACTTGTTCGAGGATTTATTTTTTTTTGTCTTAAAAACTTTACAAAAGTTTTGTTATAAAAAGAACGGTTTATCTAATAGCATATACACAATGCTAGGACAATAATAATAATAATAATAATAATAATAATAATAATAATAATAATAATAATAATAATAATAATAATAATAATAATAATAAAATATTAAGAAGAACAACAATATATATCAATGGTATAATTAGAATAAAGGTACCACTATATTTGCTGTTAATTTTATTTTTATTATTAGTATCATTATTATTATTATTATTATTAGTAGTAGTAGTAGTAGTAGTAGTAGTAGTAGTAGTAGTAGTAGTATCATCATTATTATTATTATTATTATTATTATTATTATTATTATTATTATTATTATTATTATTATTATTATCATATTATTATTATTATTACCCTTATATATTCCAGAAAAGATAACAAGTTCAACTTTTTTACGTAAATTTCCTTGAAATATTGGTCAGATCATAATGGCGTTTCTCCTTTGCCACTGTGAAGTCAAAATTGTCTTGTCTCACATTAATTGGACAGCAAAGCCAATTCTGAGTATGTTATTTGAATACATTGTGGCATGTGTTTTGAATTAAAATCAATGTTACATTCAGAACTCATACTTATGAACCACGTGAAAAGATTAATATTCTTGACAGTTCATTTGTCAGTTCGTTGTTTATTCGGTGCAGAAGAATATTTTGAAAAAGTGATAGTAAGTTAAAAATCAATTTATTATGTGTTGTTCTGTTGAAGATAATAAATGTTAAAAGTGTATTCAAAATTACGTCGATATTAATAATCCATATTTACTGATGATACGTTAAGCTATTGCTATTTTTTTATGATAAGATATTTAGACAACGATGTCTTCCGATGCTCGTAGAATCGACTGTTTGCATTTATGTCAGAGGCAAATATATACAAATCTCTCTTAATAATTATTTTCTAGCCCAGTTTCAGAAGCCAAAGATATCAACAACCAAAACTGCCAACGACCGTGAGGAGTCAAGTCAAGCAATGACGTGTCAAGTAGAAACAAATGGAACGCCACCTGGACATCCTATTCCAGTTTCTTACAAATGGAAAAGAAACGGAGACCCTGTAGAACATAGCGACAAATACGGAATTCAAAATTCTGCATTAATAATCAAGAACCTACAACGCTCGGATCTGACTGATTATTTTACCTGTTTGGCCCAAAATGACTACGGTGCCAAGTCTCCAGAGAATACTGCCCTGACCATCTCTCAATATTCCATGCGTAGGGAACAATTTTATGTTCTGAAGACAGTATTTGCTTTCAGTTAAAAACCAATAAAAGCAATCTTGTTTATTATTACAAAATTGAGATTTCAGAGTTACATGGCTGAGAAAGACTTTCGTGCTCAAATTAAAAAAAGGAAATAAATAAACCATCGAGAGTAAATCCTAATCATAATATTTAACAAGTATCACTTAAGAACACTTTAAAATAGTAGCAGCAAGGTAACGTCTATTTTATTTGCAAACAAATTTTCAATTTAGTTATATACTCTTGAATTTATTTAATAAGGCCGGGATTAACGAAGTTTCGTCTTTGCTACGCATGGCTGTATGCATGCATTGACCCAACACTGAGATGTATGATAATATTTATAACCCAAATGTTACGAGTTAGGAATCAACTGTATGTAAAAAAAAGAACAGAACAGAACATAAGTGTATTTATTTCGCGTATGGATACAACACATATCACAATATGCAATGCATTAACTACACATTGTTGTGTAAATGGATGAATAAATGATTCAACAATAGTGATAGAAAGTCTGTCCACACATTTCCTCGGGACAGGGTAGGAGTAGAAAAGAATGAAAGCTAATTACATGCTGCATTTTCGGGCAAAAAGACAAGAAGTCAACTGTATCAAATATCTGTTCAATTTTGCTTTGATAAACAAAAGCATCAGCAGGAAAATTAATTTAGGTTTTCTAAAAACAAAATAGGTAAACTTTAAAAAATAAATAATCACACCAACAATCAAACTCGATACCTTTGACATTTGTTTTATTCATTCAGCCACATAAACTGAACACGTTGCACTGTGTGAATATTTTGAGATGTCATCAAAAGAGCCTATGAGTTTCTTATGTTAGTTTTTATTTCTTTAAAAGTTCTGTTTTTGTGTAAGCACTTCTGAGTACCTCCTTAATTTATCTTTAGAATAATGTCATGTTATATCACTCTTTGGAGAAAAAGTTGTGTATGTATTCAGCTGTGGTATGTTAAATCCAGGAAAAAAGGAAATTTAAAAATGACTAATTCCGTTACTAATATAAAGCTTTATTTCAGCCCAAATCAAAGTAGCAATCCCACTCTTTCACATTTTGGATATTCTAAAACATGTTATGCAAAAGCAATTTATATTTCCTCCTTTATATTTAATATGTGGATTCAAATCATGGCATGTTCTTGACAAACGAGAAGTTCTGTGTAAATTATTTGATTGTTCAAGAAACTGGACCATAAAGCAATTATAATTATTATTCTAGCACTGGGAAGCTGTAGGATGAGCTGCATAAATGGAATATGTAGCAATGTAATGGGTGAAATCAAGTGTAACTGTATGCAAGGGTGGACTGGATTGAACTGTTCTACAGGTCAGTGCAATCTAACATCTAGTTAATCGTAGTCAGAAAATGGTCGTAAATCAGTCCATCACATATAAATAACATCATAAACATGTACCGTTATGTACAATCTACCACGTCTAATTAAATCAGTCCATCGTATATAAGATCCAAAACATGTACAGGTAAGTACGAGATAGCAGATGGCAGATGATCGAGATGAGATCAAAAGGGGAGGTAGCAGCCTTTGAAGAGGACGGACGTGTTTACCAGGAGCTCCAGGAGAACAAAGGAAACAGAAGAAGAAAGAAGAAAAGAACAGAAGAAGAAAGAAGAAAAGAACAAAGGAACAGAAGAAGAAAGAAGAAACAGACAGGAAGGAAACGGAAGAAAAAAATCGCAAGTAATAATCAAATTCTTTTACACACGATATATCGTAAAAAAAATGGCCAGCCGAAGAAAGAAGACAACAGAAAGAAGAAAGAAGATTGTTACAATCACTTTGCTGCTTTTTTAACAGCAGCGTAGTGAAATAGGGTTAGTCAAAATGCCTTACACAGAGCTCACTTTGGCAAGAGCTCTTTTTCGGTTAACAACTACTCCTTTGGCCCTTGAAGGGATGATTGGAAAAAAATGTATAATTCGCCGTCAAACCAAATTAATTGACTCAACTTTTGGAACTACAGGTACGCATAGTACACAAAAACATAATACTTCTATTTAGTAGGAAAATTCACAACTCGTATTCATTCGACTCGTATGTGACTTACACATGTTTGGCTATGATAGGGGACTCCCACCCCCAATAGGCAACGGGCAGAAACAGGAACTTAATTTAGTGGGCGGAAGCCGCATCCATTGCCGACATCGTCAACTCAAGGTAACCTGGGAACCAACGATCAAGGATGAGGAAAGACAGTAGGAGGCGCCCTGGGCCACATTAAATAATGTGAAAAGGTTACACTTTCAAAGCCAAAATATGTGGACCCAGGGTAAGACAGACATAAGGAAGAGGATCCAAACACACAAGAATAGGGGAATCTACTACGGTACCGCCCTTTGCTGGATCCTTTCCTTTGCCTTTTCTGAGCCCGGGGTCGGGGCAGTGTGACTGTGTATGTGACGATTAGTGACTCTATCAATGACGATCATAAGGTCAGGTTTAAGGTTGGCAGAAAAAAGGTCAAGCACTAGACCAAAAGCCCTGCCCGTGGGCTGAGTGCCTCCCTAGATTAGCAATATTATCGAAAAGATGATGTCCGGCTTAGGTGGTAAACCATCTAGGGGGGATATTACGCCCATGCGCCTGGGCACAAAAAGTGTTGAGCTCTGAGACACGGGTGAGCCCTGCCTCGGAAGGAGGGGAGGCCGCTAGCCCTTTTCAGGGCTTTAACCAGTCATAATACACGAGAGTGGAAACATGACTATAATAACAGACAGTTACAGTTACAGGTAAGTACAATCTATCCGAGCAAGTTAATCGTAGTCAGATAGTCAGAAAATGGTCGTAATTCAGTCCATCGTATAAAACATCCTAAACATGTACAGGTAAGTATAATTCATCATAGCTATTTAATCGTGGTCGGAAAAATGGTCGTAAATCAGTCCATCGTATATAACATCTTAAACATGTACAGGTAAGTACAATCTATCACAGCTATTTAATCGTGGACAAAAAAAATGATCTTAATTCGGTACATTGTATATAACATCCTAAATATGTACGTACTGAGATAACCCATACACTTCTGAGATTTAATAATAAGAATAAAATTTAACTCTCTTGCCATAACGCTATAAAAAGGGTACGTTTGGGCATAGCATATCTCTATAAAATTGAACTAAACAAAACAAAAAATTTGCTGTGTTACCTCCATGTTTTGTGTAAGATAGTCTTCTAGTCATCATCATTGCTTCCATTTCATTCAATGGTCATCGGCAGGGACTAAATCATCAATATACATCAATATTTATACATGAATGGAACTATTGTCACTTGCCATGATATACCAAGGAAACATGGAAAGAGGAGGTTGAACAACAATATGGACGAAAAAAAAATCTTTATAGGCAGTATATTTTAGTGTGAGATAAAGAGTACCATCTTAAGATCCATTTGGTGTTATGAGCATATTTAAACTTTCTTTACTGACTTTATTTATTAAACATTTACTCTCCTGGTATATTATTAGTCTCAAATATGCCTCCTCTTTATCGAGTCACTAGACAACACAGGAATATTATGAGATTAAATGATTTGCATTGACAACGGTATTGCAATACTACATGAGAAATGCTCTTTTAAGATTTATATATATATATATATATATATATATATATATATATATATACATACATACATACATACATACATACATACATATTTTTATTTTGTATGATGAGCATTTTTTAAAAGAAAATATGTTATACCTTGATATATTATTGACTAATGTTCAATATTTCATGAGAACCAAAATTATATAATAAAATGTTCTGTGTGCATAATGATTATAATCACTTAGAAGCAAACTACATTTAATGATATTTATTTTAGTTTGAATTCAGCCTGATGAAGCAATAAAGCGAAACTGTTAATCTTCAGAAGGAAATAATAATCAAATTTGAAAATAAAACATACTTCGTAGATATTTATTGGTCTGCAATTTTCATCCATCAATCCATATCAGAATGTATTTTGTCAATAAAGAATCATTTTAGCACTTGTTTTCCTTTGCAGAAATAGATGAGTGTTCATCCAACCCTTGTCACAGCGGAACGTGCTACAATTATGATACGGGGAATATCTTTACCTGTGTAAACCTGGTTGGACAGGCTAACTGTGAATTAGGTAAAGGAATATAATTCCATAATCGATATGTTACTGTTCTGTTTAAATTAATACATAGTATTTTGAGTATTTATCAAGACAAGATCTTGGTAAATATTGTACCACAGTAAACAGCTAGTCAAAATCAAGTTTAAATCACAACCAATTAATATCAATGTTTATAACATAGTTGGTACACTGTACATATAGTGTGTGTAATATTTTTGATATGTCAGTACGTTAACATACCTTTTATGTGAGTCTGATTGATCCAAATAGTCCCATGAAATTCTTGCGTAGTAGTCTCTTTATTGATGTGCAGCGACTGTGCGAATTTCCCTTACTACGCTTTCTGAAACTTTTATTGAACTATTATTATCAACATTGTATCGGCCAGTTTTCGAAGGTCATTAAGAAGATAGGTTACATCCATTAGAATATGGCCAATTTACCAAGTAGGTGAGAGTTACAAATGAAACTAGGGTTATCCGTCAATGGTTAGAGGGCTGGGCGCTTTGGAAAACTATAACATGGACCCCACCCTACGACAAGCGTGGCTGAGCTATTAACTTAAACAAGTAAATAAAATCACCTCTGTTTATAGAAAACATGTTGGCATATGCCAGTCTCCCTACTGACACAAAGTTATACAAGCATAGCACTATAAGTTTTAAACCAATGTTTCGAGACAAAGAACATTTTTGACGCACATTTGTTCGGAAAAACATATTCATACTATTTAACTTTAAAAGTCGTTCCTAATTGGTATGAAAGACCACTTTTCGCTTCTGTTTTGACAAACTTTAATAAGCGCTATTAGACTTAAGGTTTAGTTCTTTATTGAACAACGTTGCAATGACATATTCCTAATTTCTCCTTTCTAATTTATTTTCAATTAATAGTCTAATTATTATTCCAGTACTATTCAATATTCTTAGAGAGAGCTCGTTTTCCCTATTTTTATGTCCTATTTTCTAGATATCGATGAATGCGCTGGTAGTCCATGTGTTAATGGAGAAAACTGTAAAGATCTTGCAAATGACTATATATGCCATTGTATCCAAGTCTGGACGGGGAAAACTTGCGAAATCGGTATCCTCTCCTTAGTTGTGTTCAAAGTTAATTGCAATAAAACAAGCATTGCCTTTTGAACAATATTAATTAACATTTTGTTGTACTGAGCATATGCAATTTTATGTGTGTTATTGTCACATACTTTTTTTAAAACAATATATAGTCGGTATTGTATTAGATTAAAGCAAAAGTCGTTTTTGTTTTCGATATTCCCGGGAAGTTGCTTCAAAAGAATGTTGATACAAAGTGTCAGATATCAATTTTTTAAGGTTTTGACTTAAGAAACTAAATAAACAATAACTTTTGTGAAACAGTTACTCCGTGCAATTTTGCAGGAAGTGAATCACAAATAGATCGCTTGTAATAAAGTAGTATAAGATCAAAGTGAAACATAGAGCTAACAAATAAAAAATGGTTGGCTGGTTGTTTTATTTTACGGCACATCAGCACAAAGAGGTCATTTAGCGCCATACAAAAGGTTATATCCTTCATTATGTACAAGTTTGTAAAAGATTCTGTATCGGCCAGTGATACGAAACCAAAATAGCTAAAGGTGAAACGATAAAAATGGTAACGGTGATAAAAAAATAAAGTTTCCTGATCAACGGGGATTGCAAATAAACATATGAAAGGTAATTAAAATCTAGCGACCGTACATATATATCACATAAAAATGTTTATGATGATAACATGAAAGTTATAACTTATGATATATGTTTTCTTCCCCAAGGAAGTCTATAACATAAGAAATACTAACTGTATCAAAGAGCTCCATAAAATCGTGCACATTGTAATAATGATTACGTGTAGATTGGAGGCCGAAATACTCCAGCATAAAGTGCTTAACTGTGAATGGTTCATTGCAAATAAAAATAAGAATGTTAGAAATTCAAGAAAATGTATTATAAATTTCTTTTGGATCTTAGTACATAGATATATTCCAAACTAATTTCTACAGCGATAAACGAATGTCAGTCAAGTCCATGCCGTCAAGGAACGTGTGAAGACCTGACCTCTTCGTACAGATGCAGTTGCAACGATAAATGGACGGGAACAAATTGCGATACAGGTTTCTACTCCACATGATAGAATTATCAACTTACAACTTTTGTGAACAGCTATCAGTTAGCATCAAACACATTATATAATTTCATTGAGCTTCTCACAATTGCAATTTTCGTCTTCATGATCAGTGTATATGAAAAGACATAATATAACTAGAGCGTGTAGGAGACGACGAAATGTTTAAAATACATGTAATACATCCACAGCTGCAAATAAATCAATTTGTACAAGTTTCAAAATTTGAACATTTTCTTTCATATTCTGTTATGAACCAAAGTTAAAAATTATTGATCAAGCGATAAACATCTATGAGTATGTATACATAACTGCTTTTACATAAACTAATTATATATATATATATATATATATATATATATATATATATATATATATATATATATATATATATATATATATATATATATATATATATATATATATATACATATATATATATATATATATATATATATATATATATATATATATATATATATATATATATATATATATTTCTTAACGTCATGGAAAACTTCTTCACTGTTCATCTTTGTATCCATGTACACTCTGCTATTATGTCTTCTATAATAATAATAATAATAATAATAATAATAATAATAATAATAATAATAATAATAATAATAATAATTATTATTATTATTATTATTATCATCATCATCATCATCATCATCATCATCATCATCATCATCATCATCATCATCATCATCATCATTATTATTATTATTATTATTATTATTATTATTATTATTATTATTATTATTATTATTATTATTATAGAAGACATAATAGCAGAGTGTACATGGATACAAAGATGAACAGTGAAGAAGTTTTCCATGACGTTAAGCGGACGCAGTCTGGGGATTACTGGACTATAGATGATGAACAAATATACGACATTCGAAGACGAATTAAGTCAGAAGTATTTGTGGAGGGATGCAATACCAATCCATCTGATGATTACCCATATCTTCAATCAGAGGGATGCATGGAAACCTTTAACGAAGGAATAAAGATAGCTGCAGACGGATATATAAACCCAGCTTTCTCTGTGCACCTAAACGCTGAATTAGAAATCAAGAACGCTTCGATTAATAGTCAGAATTCATCGAGAGCACAGGATACCAAACAGGATGATCATTCAAAGTATAATGAAGACAAGAGTACTGCAAAGGAATCACTTCTCAATCACTAAAACTCTCAAGAGTTTATTTTTTTTATCTAGATGGTGCCTTTCGGTGTGGTTCTATATGAACTTCCAACAGAAGATTAATATATCATGTAGACTAACTTTAAATTCTTAATGCATTTACCAGAAACATTTTTGGCGAAGATACCTCCACATCTAACAGTAATTTTATGTTCAATTATAGATACTTTTAGCAGGAAAAGATTGTCATCAATGTGATATACATAAATAAGAATAATGAAAATATGTAAAGAAATACAGCTGATCATTATATGCGTCATTTTCTTTATATAGTTGCCCTGTATTAAGTAAAATTAATCTCTCTAGTAAAATTAAGGTCAGATAAAGAAAATACGAGAGAATGTAAAACATCTTGACACTTCACCCAGTTGACAGAATTTTTATCTTTAATTAATGTGTGTAAATGTGAATCATCATCATTTTCATGTAAAAACATTGTTTCGTAATTAGTACATGCAAACAATTTATTTTTAAATATCATTTTCTTCTAACTTTTTCAAAAACGGCTGATATTGTACCCAGTGCTCTTGATAACATTTATTCCTCTTAAATGTTTTTGCAAAGGTCGTCAATAAAAGGTATGGAAAAATCGTACTGCCGATACATGTCAAAGAGGACACCCGTTTACAGGTTTTCAAGTACAGTTTTGATAAATTCATTTTATATCAGTATATTTGGGAAGATGGAGGCAGTAACCAATTGGTTTCTGCAGAACATATATGAATTTTTTTCTTTCCCTTATGTTTGGTAATGTGCGCCTTTTAATATATACTTCTTACAGTGAGTATAAATTTATCAATTGCTATAATGAATCCTTCAAACTCCGTATATCCTCTAAGAAAGCTAGGGAGAAAAATTAGATAAAAATAGTATGCCGCGTTACATACAGAAACGTGTTGCCTTTATATATATATATATATATATATATATATATATATATATATATATATATATATATATATATATATATATATATATATATATATATATATATATATATATATATATATATATATATATATATATATAGATGCAATAAACTGACGACGAACAGTACGAAACTAGTAACTAACTAGCCTAAGCGCTTTCGACTCTTAATGAGTCTTTTTCAAAGGCAAATACAAAACATAGTTACGACAAACAAATAAACACAAAAACGTTGCGTTTGTAAACCTCTACATTTCTATCTTCACATGTGCTAAAACTATAAATACAACCAGCTTGTATAGACTAGTTGCGGAAACTGAAAACGTTGTATAATTCCCTAAAAGTCTACAAGCCAAAAATAGATGTCGCTTTGGCTTGTAGACTTTTAGGGAATTATACAACGTTTTCAGTTTCCGCAACTAGTCTATACAAGCTGGTTGTATTTATAGTTTTAGCACATGTGAAGATAGAAATGTAGAGGTTTACAAACGCAACGTTTTTGTGTTTATTTGTTTGTCGTAACTATGTTTTGTATTTGCCTTTGAAAAAGACTCATTAAGAGTCGAAAGCGCTTAGGCTAGTTAGTTACTAGTTTCGTACTGTTCGTCGTCAGTTTATTGCATCTATTTTAATTAATCCCTGACAGACGTGATCCCTTGGTGGATCCAGTACGCTTGAGAGGGTTGTTATTCGCCATATGATTTGTATTCTTTATATATATATATATATATATATATATATATATATATATATATATATATATATATATATATATATATATATATATATATATATAGTTTTTCTCTGGATTATATGTGCTGACTACAAAAACTACAGCCATAACAACAACTCGTCCTATATTTATTTTAAATGGGCGTGCATCGTAAGTATTCCTCGCAGTAAGACGTAAAAGACTGGATTATATTTTGCTCAAGTGTATTAAAGGGAGCATTTGTAAACCTAGTCAAGAAAGACTTTTTCTGGACAAGCTTTGGAAACTAGATCGTTGTAATGGGGTTGGTATTTAGTTTAGCTTGACTAGTTTAGACAATGATTAGACAATGATAGCTGATAGAAGTCTTGTTGAAACTAGGTTTGGGCTCTTTCATGATCTTCGTAGCCAGAGACATTTCGCGGTGAGTAACGGTACCCACCTATTGTGCACAGGGTGCTGGGAATGTCGAGAAAGTATATGAGAGAGGCTGGTAGTGGGCCAGAGGAAGCTCTCGAAAATAAAAATTAGTAAGGTGCGCCGGCTGGGCAGGAAATTCAACAAGTTGCCAGTGAAAGCTTCTAGGTATATTGTCATATGGTACGAACTTTCCTCTTTACTGAGTCGTCACCACCTGTACATCAGGATAGTAAAGATCCTCTGCTCCAAAGAAAATGGAAATGCCTGAGAAGTACACGACTCGCACCATGAGGAGAGATATAATTTTCGGGGGACGCATTTTATGCCAATGCCGTCTCGCAGATGGCATCCATCGGCATCCTGGCTTTGCTACTCAATGAAGAATGAGTCCAAATTTTTGTGGATAGTGCTGAATAGTATATTGTTTTTGGGGGGATTTTATCGTGAAGATTATCGTTCGATCACCAGCTCTGGCAGACGCCTTGATTTACTTTGTCGATGATTTGATGCCGTTAGGCGCTTGTGAACACACATGATAGAATCCCATGTTTTTATTTGTGATTTTCTAATAACAAAGCTCCCAAGTAGAAAATATCCCACCATCTTCCCTCATTCAAGATAATTCTCGACATCTCTCGTCAGTTTGGTTGATGGTCCTATCAGCTTGCTCAGTAGCATTTTCGATCACTAAGCCGATCACTATATGTTAAATGTTGCTGGCGACCCTCTACGCCTCCATGTGCACTTCGTTATGGGATGCCGCGAATTTGGAAGCAGGTCGTGCATGATGGAGCGGTCTTCTTTGGCTCCGCAGCTCGTTGTCATTGTTCACCTATGTCACCATCAAATCAGTGTGTGGCCGGTACCTCTTTCACCTAATCGGGTCGCGTTTCCCTCGTATATCTGAGGCAACAGATGAGTTTCTTGTAACATGTTTCTTCTCTGTGTTGTCTTCTCTTTCTTCTCTGTGCTCGTTATTATCCATAGGGTTTTAGCGTTCTCGAGTCTCGGCGCCGTAGAGTAACCTGCAACTATATTTATTGGAAGCAATGCCGATTCAAATAAGACCAACGCCGTGCTCGTACGCGAGGGGCAAGAGTTTATTGCTGGCTCGTTCTCCAGTTATATTCTAGTTTAGGTAGCTGAGCTTACACCAAACTTAACGTCGTTGACGAGCATTTGGCTGTGGAGAGAATTGACTTACGGGATATCTCCTGGAACAAGTGCTTGGCACCTGAAGCTCTAGTATAAGTTATTAATATGCTAAAATGTCCGACAATCCACTTGCCACACCAAAAGCTGGATATCCTTTCGGACTAACACTTTCTAATCAACCAACGGCGGGCTGGTGACATGAGACAGTTAGTTCAGTAAGGTACTCTTTAACCCACGCCACGTTTTCCTCCTACATATCGTAGCTATAGAGTATATAATATCAAGAATCTTAATTTGTATTTGTCCTGGTCAAGCTGTGTTCTATAACGTTTGTTAGTTTCTGTTGTAAATTTGAATAAAGAAAATATTTTGTATTAAATTGTGTATTTTATGGTTACATTTACCCCTCCCCCTCCTAATCATATTGCATATAAGGGTTGATGTATCACGTAGGACTAACACCCAATCACCCCCATTACGCATATTAGGGTCAATTATTAAAGTATAGAACTACCCATCCGCCCACCAACCAAACCTCTTACATTGAGCACAGCTGAATGACTGGAGAATTGAACTTTGCTCTTGGACAGTTTCTTCTTGCCACAAAACATAATATCCCAACATGTGTAAAAACATACGTTGCAATAAAAAATGAGATATTTTAGGGAAATTCATTTTACTTTATGCCAGGATAAGATATCGACAAATCTCATCAACTACATCAACAAAAATAAAGCTAGACTGTTTATATTGATTTATTTGTACTAAACATTGAAGGATATATGAACACTTATTTTATCCATTTACTTAACAATTTTCATATAGTCACCTTAAAATCAGTAACACGCATCAGAATATCTCACGCTGACTTTTGTAATTTAGAACATTTATTTGTAGCCACTTAATTTTTTGCTAAGCAATATGTGTCGTATTCTTGTAATTATCACGTAAACAACAGACAGCAAACAGCGCTTATTGTTCTTTTTCGGCACATCAATTATGCTTTTAACAAAATTAGCCTGGTGGTTAATCGTTAGCGACGAGTACTATGTCTTCCCCTTTTTATATAGATGTACCTTCTACCAAATACAACCAGAGCGGTACTATAAATTCTTAACATGATGTTAAAATCCAGCAAACCAACATCGCTTTGACCATTTGGACCATATGCTTTAGCCCTAGAGTTTTCCAAGTGGTCTATTGACTCTCATCATAACGAAGGATGTCTCTCTTGAAAGCGATAGTTTCTCGCAAAGACCTTGACCTCAAAATGCCTTCCTTAATGCATGGACCAGGCTTTCGTTAGTAAATGAATCTGCCAAACCTCCACACAGTCATGACGAAACTATGAAAATATGTGTAAATAAATTATTCATGAAGAACTGTGTGGGCATTCTTCTCGTAAGATATATTTTGTTTCTTCTTTTACCAAGATTTTTCATGGTTAATACTGTGTGGATTGTAATACAAGTGAACTAAAAAAGGTTATTTGGCTATTGTTTCAATTTGTATGTAACTATAACGAAGAAATCGAATACATTTCGAACATTTTGCGGGATCAAATAGATCAAATTGAGTAAATTGACTGACATTCCATATAATTTTATCAGATAAGTTATGTCAATATGACCAGACAGCAAATGAGTTTAAATCTTATTTCGTGGATATTTCAATTCACGTCTTTATTATTTAATAAAAATGAAATAGTTATTTCTGTCTCAGTATTAACTGAAGCAGATCATATCTCATATTCATTTCCCAGCCACTCGCGTTTTGCCACATGGAAGCCTCAGAGACTGGTTTCAATCCTTTTTAACATCCTTGCCACGGGGTAAATAGAATCGAAGTGCTTCTTCAAATGTAAAGTTTGGTTACATTTTATAGCCTAAACACACAGTGCTGCTTCATTACAATAGCCTAAACGCACTGTACCTTTATTCCAATAGACAAAACCTTACTGTAAGGATTTTTTTCAATGAAATGAATTGCATATCGAATGGTACAAACGAAAAGAAGGTTCCATCATTTATAGTGTGCAATATTTTAGAAAGCTAAGGTATGTTTTTAATGATAATAATATAAATAATAAAAATAATAATAAAAATAATGATAATAATAATAATAATTGTCATGACCGAAACTAAGAGAACGATATGGATGTAACACAAAAACAAATAAAAAAGACAAAATACAAAAAGTAATCTAAGTAAATGCTCAACTGAATAGAATCTATATCACGTGATTAAAATACTTTCATAAACGTCAGTTAAGTTATGGAAGTGTGCTTTGTTTAGATCTGGAATTCTCAATAAATAATGCATACAAAATTAACACACACACAAACATACATACATACATACATGCATGCATGCATGCATACATACATACATACATACATACATATATATATATATATATATATATATATATATATATATATATATATATATATATATATATATAATACAAATCATATGGCGAATAACAACCCTTTCAAACGTACTGAATCTACCAAGGGAAAGGGATCACGTGTGTCAGGGATTAATTAAAATAGATGCAATAAACTGACGACGAACAGTACGAAAATCGTAACTAACTAGCCTAAGCGCTTTCGACTCTTAATGAGTCTTTTTCAAAGGCAAATACAAAACATATATACGACAAACAAATAAACACAAAAACGTTGTGTTTGTAAACCTCTACATGGCTGTCTTCACATGTGTTAAACTATAAATACAACCAGCCTGTATAGACTAGTTGCGGAAACTGAAAACGTTGTATAATTCCCTAAAAGTCTACAAGCCAAAGCGACATCTATTTTTACTTTTTGTACATATGTAACGCAGATTATATCCCGGATATTTAATTCTATACCGGTTATTCTTATGGTAAAAATTGAAGGATAATAAGAAGATTTAGAAAATGTTAAATTCTACTAGTGCATAGTTTTCATTTTGTAGTCTTCTTGGTTTAGACCGCTGGGTTTCAATGTTCTAAGGCGGCGTATCCAGTATGATTCCTTTTCCTTCCTGGTTTTGGAACTCCAGCTGTGGTTGTTAGCAATAGCGCTAAGTATTATATCACTGAAAGTTTGGCCAGGGGAAGAGAAGTGTTCTGCGACCAGCTTTTTTGTCATCCAATCAGATCTATGAAGGTTTATCCATTTGTGTAGCTTTTCAGTTTCTCCGACGTACTGAAGGCCACAGATCTTACATGTGATGAGATAAATAACATTCTCTGTTTTGGAGCTTGTCCTAAAACTCAACAACTTTGAATTTAATGAAGAAAACTACCTACAAATCAATGGAACTGCAATGGGTACTAAAATGGCCCCATCGTATGCTAACATTTTCATGGGAAAACTTAAGGGTCATCTCTTAGCATCGGTTGAGCGTACACCACACCAGTGGGTACGCTTTATCGATGATATAGAAATGAAGTGGCAGTATGGAAGAGAAAGTCTGGATGACTTCATATCAAAGGCAAACAACTTCCATCCTTCAATAAAATTCACGGCAGAAATTTCCAACTCAAACCATGTTTTCCTGGACACAACAAACAGACTGGTGGAAAACAAATTACACACAGACATCTACTCCAAACCAACCGACAAACACCAGTATCTTATCCCAATCAGCTGTCAGCCAAAACACTGCATTAAGAACATTCCATATAGCCAGGCACTGAGGATACGCAGAATTTGCTCCGACGATGAAACATTCTTAGAAAGGTCTGAAGAGCTGCCTAAACATTTAATTTACTGAGGCTACGACAAAGACCTGATTGCGGAGGCAATCCAAAGGGCCAAACAAACAAACCGTGATGACCTACTCAGATATGGACAGAAAGAAAAGGTTGATAGGATACCATTTATTCTGTCCTATCACCCAGACAATCCCAATGTAGGTAAAATCATCGCAAACCACTGGCCAATGGACATCCTAGTCAGGGCAAAGCTAACGCCAATCGCTAGTCAAAACCAACCTAGTCAATCTGGACCCTGTGGCAATAAAAGATGCAAAACATGTCAACATATGATAGAGACCAAGACATTCACTAGCACAGTGACTAAAGAAAAACTAAACATACATGGTCCAAACAAACGTGCAAAACAGAGAATATGATTTATCTCATCACATGTAAGATCTGTGGCCTTCAGTACGTCGGAGAAACTGAAAAGCTACACAAAAGGATAAACCTTCATAGATCTGATTGGATAACAAAAAAGCTGTACAGAAGCCCGGTCGCAGAACACTTCTCTTCCCCTGGCCACACTTTCAGTGATATAATACTTAGCGCTATTGGTAACAACCACAGCTGGAGTTCCGAAACCAGGAAGGAAAAGGAATCATACTGGATACGCCGCCTTAGAACATTGAAACCCAGCGGTCTAAACCAAGAATACTAGAAAATGAAAACTATGCACTAGTAGAATTTAACACTTTCTAAATCTTCTTATTATCCTTCAATTTTTACTATAAGAATAACCGGTATAGAATCAAATATCCGGGATATAATCTGCGTTACATATGTACAAAAATCAAAAAAAGATGTCGCTTTGGCTTGTAGACTTTTAGGGAATTATACAACGTTTTCAGTTTCCGCAACTAGTCTATACAAGCTGGTTGTATTTTTAGTTTTAGCACGTGTGAAGACAGCCATGGAGAGGTTTACAAACACAACGTTTTTGTGTTTATTTGTTTGTCGTATATATGTTTTGCATTTGCCTTTGAAAAAGACTCATTAAGAGTCGAAAGCGCTTAGGCTAGTTAGTTACTAGTTTCGTACTGTTCGTCGTCAGTTTATTGCTTATATATATATATATATATATATATATATATATATATATATATATATATATATATATATATAGAGAGAGAGAGAGAGAGAGAGAGAGAGAGAGAGAGAGAGAGAGAGAGAGAGTGCTTTAAATTCTATATAATGAGACTGCAGCAAAAGAAACGCACTCCCCATTTCCAATGAATATTAATTTTACACTTAGTTTTTTAGTTTTTCTAATCGTGGATGAAATAGAGTTGATATTGTTTTTAAAGGCAATTATAGTAGATGATGGGGAAAGAATTGCTAGTGATTCTTCATATATTTCTAATCGTATATGGGGACGAGCTGCTTTGCTTAAACATGAGAATCAGTTGTAATTTTGCCTTTTACTTCATGATTGTAGTAACTACAGAATCCAGGAAAAGATGAAAGACACTAACAATGTTGAATATGTAGTCCTTATTTTTGGAGATTCGTAAGAGCATGCCCTCTCAGAATGTAAATTGTTTGGATTATACATTTGTTAAAAAGAAATGAAATGCATCCTGATTCATTATTTCTGATTGACGCAAAATAATAGTCCTTAACATTCCTTTCTCCAAGTGGATGATTATGAATTGCATTTAGAATTGTTCTGTAGGTTGCGTCCAATAGATGGATACCGATTTATGGGCACTGTATTTGGTACACATTTATTACTAGGATCTGAGTTTCTACACGGATCATGCGACAGGATACTGCGTGTACTTGTGAATCTTGATTGCAAATAAGTGGTCATTGTGTCTATATTTATCGCTTATCAGCTGAGATGCTTTCAGTTTCACATACGATCCGCCGTTGTAACGAATGGCCGTATATTACCAACAATTCATAGCAATAAACTTGAAGACAAATGTGTAGTGTAATATTATCTAAATTCAAAATATCGTAAAGGTTGCTTTCTAATTGCAATGATACGGAGAACGTGACCGCGACTAGCCTGGACTACGTGTACGTTTCCGTTTGCTTTAACAAGTCATGGCTATTCATTTTCTTAGATAATCTCTGTTACAAAGATTCTCGCTTGATTCAATACAGAATAACTAAGTAAATTATTCCGTTCTTTCTCATCATACAACGTAAAGTATTTTCCAGAATTATTCAAACATAATGTGTTCTGGATAAAAAGCACTTCATTCATGATACATACTCAATATAACGATTTTGAATTATGCTTGAGCACAAAAGTGACATGTATGATAACATTTTATTAAAAACAGTTTTCCAACAGAAAAGAATAAGTATCTACGTGTTTTTCCAAAAAATAGGAATATTGTGATTGTATTTACAAGTCCGTTCGTTTATCCTTCGACAAGCTGTCAATTCGTTTGTCGGACATAATAACAAAATCTTTTCTCCTGTTGGACGCACTGACTGTATTAACAAAACAATTTAATAAATTTTTCCAACTTACTCTCTGTAGCGATCAATACTGAGTGTTCAGTCTTTACTCCTTTTGGCCAGCATAGGGAGAAAATACCAAAAGTAACGAACCATCTTTATCACAACGTAGAGAAATGCTTTCCGCACAATATGCTCTCAAATTAAGATCCAGCCCTCTGAACCAGCTTTTTCGGCAGTTTTTGAACCAAAATATAAAACCTTATATGACAATAAACCAAATGTCATACCTACATTTGGCATTAAAATATTACAATTTCTCGAAAGTACCCAAATTAATCTTTCAAAAATTCTGAAAGCAAACATCTCCGAAACACCCCAGTGGCTATTTCAGCAACCAAGGATACTTTTCACGTTACATGATGGAAAAAATCGGAGACAACCCCTTCCATTTTCCACAACTCTTATTATGAACACCTCGCTCAATTTGAAAATTATATAAGAATATATACTGATCCATCAAACGATAAGAAAAAGGCTGCTGCAGCCTTCGTTAGTGGAAAACACACGACAAAAGATTGATTGCCAAATGGCACGTCAATTTTTTCAGCCGAAATCAGAGCAATAGACTTTGCTTTGCAATACATTGCAAGCAAGCGTATTTCAAACATCATCTTCTCCGATTCACTATCAGTACTTCAGTCACTACATAATAGAAAATTGGAGAATCCACTATTAGCTAATATTCTCCTTCAACATTACTGTTGGTTACCCAGCCATATTGGAATTAAAGGTAATGATAAAGCAGACCGCACTGCTAAAATGGCCCTATCATTAGAACCATCTGATTTTAAAACACCGTATACTAATTTTAAACCTAGTATCAAAGACCGTTTACGTCAAAAATGGCAGGCATCATGAAATGATGCCGTGAATAACAAACTTCATTCCATCAAGCCAACCCTAGGAGAATGGACTCCTACAGAGCCGTCCGTAGGGAGGAGGCAGTCATTGCAAGAATTCGTATCGGCTATACTTATTTAACCACTCCTACATACTAAAAGGAAAAGACTACCAGAGTGCATAGCTTGCAATGAACCATTTTCACTGTTAAGCACTTTATGCTGGAGTGTTTCGACCTACAACCTACACGTAATATATATTACAATGTGCAAGACATGATGGAGCTCTTTGATATAGTTAGCATTTCTTATCTTATAGACTTCCTTAAGGAAGTGAACATATATCATAAATAATAGCTTTTATGTTACCATCTTAAACATTTGTATGTGCTATATATGTACGGTAGCTAGATTTCAATTACTTTTCATATGTTTTCGTTGTCATACATTTTTTGCATTCCCCATTGATCGGGAAACTTTATTTTTTATCACCATTACCATTTTTATCGTTTTACATTTAGCTATTTGGTTTCATATAGCTGGCCGATACAGAACCTTTTGCCATTTGTACATAATGAAAGATACAACCATTTGTATGGCGCTAAATGGCCTCATTTTGCTGGTGCGCTGTAAAAATTCAACCAACCAACCAAAAGTAAAATTAATAGCTGCGAGAGTAGCATGTCATTATTGTTTTATGTTGTTACCCCCATTTCTTATTAAAACTTACATGAATAATACTGTACTTGTATCAAACTTCTATCCATAATAATTGTAAATAATTCCTGTAAACCAGTTCTTTCAAATTTCTTCTTTTCAGTATCAGAGAATGTTTCATTGCAGAAATTTGGGACATTTTCAACTCTTAAAGAGGTTTTGATATTAATTATTATCATCAAACTATATAAAATAATATTCGTGAAAAAGCCATCAGTTTTCATCAAATGCTATACACGAATAGACATAAAATATGTTCTTAACTAATCAGAGACGAAGGATGCGTTCTGAAACAACTCTTTAACTTTTAAAACGTTGCAGCACTTTATCAATTCCTTCCATGTAATTTTCTGTTATTTTCTTTCTGACAACCTCAATCAACATCGACTGTTTTTATAGTTTCTACTATAAATAATAATAAAGTCAACCGATTCCTTTATAATTTGAGGAGAGAGATTTTCTTATGTTTTCGTTATAAGGTTTTGTCAAATTTCCATATATAACTAGTGCATAATTTGTTATATAATGATGTAGATTCTCAAAGCATAAAAGTCATTTGCTATGTCAAAGAAGCTACGTTTATTTACGTAATTTGGTTTTCTATCATTTAGTATGCAGTAGATTATCTTTCATTTCACTCACATATTGGTATTTAGCACCACATGACAAATAATATGATTTGATCTAGGCCATAATTATACGTCTTATATAACCAGTTTAATGATGTAGAGGGAGCATACGGAAATCCATGGATCAAATCGACGGACCTATTTTTATTCAAAAAGTTGATTTTTTTGTTCTTGTGGAGTGGGGATTTTTGTTTTTGCTTTGGGTCCTTTTTATTTTGTTTTGTTTTTGTTTTCATTGGCACGTTGTCCAATGGTTGTTTAATATCTTTCTGAGTAAAATAAAAAAAATTTCAAATGAAGACCATGTTTTCTTATTTACCCTATTAATGAAACATTACAATGCATCTCAAAATGTGTATAAATATAAACAAATACGAAACTGTGCATATACAAAAATGTACAATGTACAAATGTACAAAAACAAGTAACTTCAAAATATAATTTCAAAGGTGTAAATACGTAATATTAAATTTACTTTAAATGAAAACAAGATTCTTTTTTTCCATCTACGTTTAATGTATTAAAACTTATAACTGTATCCAAAATAGTTAAATTTCATCTTTAGCAAACGGCTTAGAGATAAATACATGTCTGGACAATATAATAAACAATGATAATCGTTTCTTAGTTTCGTACAAATAATACAGAGAAGGGTCCTGTATGAAGTTCATATCGAACCATATATAGTTTCGGCCGATAACAAAAAAATTAAATTAAATTGTCCTTAATCTTTCTCTGTGACACATAACGTTTTAACAGTTATAGTAGTAGTTGGGTATTAATGAGATACCAAAATATCAGTAAGTTTGCTAACCTGTCATTAAACTTAATAACCCCAAAGTCATACTATACAGTTAGTCCCGTTAGATGCGTATATTATTCACGTCTTCAAGGCCATATATGGAAGTACTAACTCTTTCTAATATGGTGTTTTATTTATCTATTTCTATGATGATCACATGCCAGTACTACGTCTGGATGGTTATGGTAAATTCTTTTAATTCAGTAGCTATTTGATTATGCCCAGTAATGGGCTAAACCAAATCATTAGTTAGTTCTTTGCATAACAGTTGAAAATGTGATTCTATAGAAAAATTATTTGGAAATTATTTTCTTGAATAAAAGGAAATGGCAGCTTGAAGTTCTGGTTTGCATCATCCTATATTTTACGGTACGCAATCTTCCTTGGAAGGTAATTACCCATTGCCAAAACGATGCAAACAGTTTGCTAAAACGAAACTTATAGACACTCCAGGATTGGAAAACTTTTATGGGAAAAACTTAAATTACATTTCTTAACATCTTGTTTTCTGAAGTAGATTTAATGTCGAATGTGGAGATATCGTAAAATTTAAAAAATGAAATGTACGAAATAAACTTTTCCTCTGGTGATGGAGCTCAAAGCCTTTCACCTTATAAGATTGCTTGCTAGCAGACATCACAATCTAAAAAATGACGTCACTGTATACCACACAGGCCGTTAAGCTTAGTCCGATTAATATTTCCAATTTTTTCTTGTAATTTTATTGAGTGTCAATAGCAAGTAATGTGATTCAGCGAAGGTTTTCTAGTACTTATCTGCAGAGACAACGAAACTGATGTTTATATTACCCAGTGGTCAAACAAGAGTTACGGCAGCTATATTGTTGTGCAGGCCCGGCCCTGGAATGTGCGGAGCTCAAGGCAGCATGCGGAGCCCAATGAAGCAAGCGATGAGCGCGGGGGCCCAAGCAAACAAATTGCGTTGTTGTGAAAGAGTATCATCTGCAAGGATTGTTGCAAGTTAACCTGCAAGTACTGCCATTACATGTTACATACCAAACACTTTATTTCCAATTCTGTCTGAGATATAACTGAAACAATTATCTCTTAAATGGACTTTTTAACTTCTGAAATTCTTTATTTTACGTGCTCTGAGTATAAACATGGTATTCATCTGCTTCTGATTCCGATATAATGTCGACAGGCACATATTGTATGCCCCTAACATACGGCAAGGTGTAAACTTGGTGTGGGGGAGGGGAGCATCGTTATAGATATCTGTAAAAGGATGCGTAGGTGTTCAAATCATAAATTAAGATATATATATATATATATATATATATATATATATATATATATATATATATATATATATATATATATATATATATATACTTTTTGAAGGAAATTTTCAAGTTGTCAAGCAATATGGTATATGTGCGTGTGTGTTTTCATAGTAGGTATGTTATTGCTGAATTGTAGATTAATTATACTACAGAGAAGACAAAAACACGGTGAAAGTATCCAGGGTAACGCTTTCATTTATGAGTGACTTGAGAGTTTTCTTTGCATTAAATTAAAATGGTCGCATTGTATATAATACAATATAATGATATGCCGCACATTAGATGTAGTCGCTCACCTATTCGCTCATATTTGTATCTGAATAATCGTATAAAACGGAAAATAACTTCTAATTCGTTTAATCTTCTTTCACAACGTGAACATCAGGGGTAGATAAGATGATACAAGTCGGACTCGTAATCAAAGGGATGCAGGTCTGATACCCGCCCAGGACAGTCAATGTTGGGTGCATCTGTGTGACCACGGGAAAGGTTTCCATTTCTTTGGCATTATATAACAAAGAAAATGTTGAAAATAACAACTAAATTATTTTATAAGGTACTTCAGACATAACAGTTTAACCACAGTCGCTTTATAGCATATATATATATATATATATATATATATATATATATATATATATATATATATATATATATATATATATATATATATATATATATATATCGTATAGACAGGAATAAATTTTATTGCAACAAATTATGTTCATCTTGTTCCAAAATGCATCATACAAGCTTACCATTAACATGACAACGAATTGAACTTGCCTGTAATTTACATTTACATGTTGCCGTATGATACATATTACAAATTAATTTCAAACAATAATTTTCCGATATATTTCATCGCCATACGCATTTCAAGTCACACTATTTCTTTTCATGGTAAATAGAACAATTCTAGGCAAGAACTAAAGAAGTATTTATGACTTACCTTTCATCTATAATTTAAAGGACTCACCGTAGATGCATGTTCACAACTCTCACTTTATCACAATAATTTTCCCGATATCTAATATTCATATTGCAATGAAATAAGAAAAGAAATATATATGCGTATCACCTAAACTGTAATCTATTTGAAACACCCAACGTTGCAAATAACACTGCCATACTGTTATTATTCTCAGCTTAAGACCACTGTAATGTAATATATTTTCATTTAGTTTAATCCTTCCTGTAGGTATAAACACAAATAAATGGAACATCTGTACGCAAATATACATACTCCTTTCATAAACACATTTTATAAACATTTTGACTTTCTCTATAAATGCTTGTTATACTTCAAATATAGGCGGTTTTATGTCATAGTCAAATAGTAGAAAATCCATACGGAACAATTCTTGGATACCGTGAATAGTTCTATCATCTATCGACCGATAAAAATTCGACATAAGTCGTTTCTTCTGGTGTGACCGTTCTTCTTTGCTTACATTCTGTCTCAAATACTCCTTAACGAATATATTCCCCATATCTTTGGCACTAATATTAAGCGGGAAAAGTTCCTCTCTGAAATCGACACTATCTCTCAGGTATCCTTGGACTTGAAATGTTTTCCACAGTCGTTTGGCTAGTTCAATTTTTGAGAAACATTTATATATGTGATATCCGACTGTCCATGCTGAAGGTATAGTCCCTTGAATTCTGGTCTCGACAAGGGAGTCATGAAGTAGGTTATGTATGCTCTCCATTGAAGACGGTTCAACCTTGGCCATCCTAAGAAGGAGTTCCGCTTCAGTGGACAAAGATTCGACTTTGAGAACGTAATCATATAAAACGGAGCACGGATTGCAGTACGCAAATATTGGCTCGAAGTGGTTATTTAAACTTCTCTTTTTCTTGCTTCGAATAATAAGGTACTTCAGAAATTCGAGGAATGTTATATCATTGATGCAATTTGAATTCGCATGTAATGGAGCCTTTCCTTGAACCATTTGCGCTATTTCGCGAGCAATTGAAGGAAATTTCATCAGGTAAATTTTATCTAAATACCCGGACAAAAGCCGTCCATATGGATCTCTTGAAACCAGGAATTTTGTACCACCTCCATTTAGTTCATAAATTCCATTCAATTCGGAAAAACTTTCTGACATGGTATGAATCTGGATTCCAGAGTAATGCAATATTGTATCCGTCTTCTCCGGATTATGGAGAATCATAAATATTCTCCCGAGTTCAGTGCTTCCAGCTTTTGCAACTTTGCAGAAGGATAAGCCCCTCTCCTTACTGTACATTATCTTTATCCTTTTCCTTATTGGAAATACAGAAGTTGAATAATTTTGCCAATTTTCTCTCTCGCATTTTTGTCTCATGTGATTAAGTCTCTCCTGCATATAGCTCATATTTATGCCATTAACAGTGCCACTTATCAGATTTGTCATAGTTGATGTGTGAATGACGGAACCAGTTGTTATTGAAGCTGCTTTATAAGCATCAGCTGAAAGGTTAGCTGTGTCTCTCCCAGCATCATCTTCGGCTTTATAATGTGTTGCAGATACTGTATGTGATCTCGAAATGATGTCGACCACATTTAAAAAATGCAACTCCTTCTGGACTGGATCGGCATTTGGTCTCAAACTGCTAGGGACTAAAAATATATTTGTTACGTGATTAATTTTTTTCCACATCTATCTGGGTCGTTGAAATATATATATATATATATATATATATATATATATATATATATATATATATATATATATATAATATATAATATATATATATATTATATATACATATATATCATACACATATACATATATAAATATATACACATACATACATACATACATACATACATACATACATACATACATACATACATACATACATACATAGATACATACATACATACATACATACATACATACATACATACATACATACATACATACATACATACATACATACATACATACATACATACATACATACATACATACATACATACATAGACACACACACATATACATACATATATATATATATATATATATATATATATATATATATATATATATATATATATATATATATATATATATACATATATAAATACATATATATATATATATATATATAAATATATATATATATATATATATATATTTATATATATATATATATATATATATATATATACATATATATATATATATGTGTGTGTGTATACGGTTATATATATATATATATATATATATATATATATATATATATATATATATATATATATATATATATATATATATATAACCGTATACAAACGTATTCTTTTATCTCATGGCTGAGACACAACTTTCAATAATTTGTGCCAGCGGGCCACAAGAAGAAATAACTATAATAATAACTCAGGAAAGAAGTTTCTTTTTATTTATCAATCAACAGATTCTGCTTTTAAATTGAGATTTTAATGTTGTGTGTAAGCATATAGTGGCAGGACCAATACCTTCAGGTGAAAACAAGAAAATGTAATAAAGGCTTTCAATTTCTATGCTCTATTACTGCCAGTATAAGGCCTGTGAGAGCACTTATTAAATCGTCACATGTCGTGTCCTATCTTTAAGTAAAATACAAGCAGCAGATAGGCTGAACCATACAAGGTTTTGCCAGGCGAACCTTTTGTCCCAACTATGAGAAACAAACTGTTATTCTTTATTGTTTGTTCTCATCAACAGACACAAATGATGAGCAAAATCTTGAGTTCACAGCCTTTCTGCAGCTCATCTCTTTGTTAAATAACTTAGATGATAGGCTGAACAGACAACTCTCCAGAGACCTTATTTTTGAGAACTAAGGGTTTATACGAAGCCTGAAAAAAGTTTTCGCTTTAACAATGAAAACTTCTCTAATTGACCAAAATGTTTGCTCGATTTATTCATAATCTGGTCACTACGCGTTCAGCCTCTCTGCTGTTATAAATTAACCAAATATTTTATCTAAACCTACACGATACCTTGACCTTTGATCGTGTACGTTTATCGTTATAAATCCAAATGGAACAACTTGTGTTTTAAAAAATAAATTTCTAAATTTAATCATATCCATGTCCCCTGAACACCAAGTATAATAAATATTTTGCAAATTATAATTATCTACGCCATTAATCATAACCAAAATAGTACAGTTATCTCTGATCACCATAGGTATCTGAGTATATCTCTGAGTAACATAAATTACGTCAGTTTTTAATGTCTTCCTCGAGAAAATATTCTAGCTGGATTGGATTGTTTGTCCATCATCACATCATCGTACACTACGAGGTAATGAATCCATCTAAGTCATCTACGGATGGAGTTTCATCAATATCGGAATTAAAATCAATGATATCATTTTTGTCCAGTAATTTCGCATTTAGATTCAAATCTTTAAGTACTTCGTAACATCGTTGATCATCTACAGATGGCGCTGCTAAATACAACTTATTCCACTTGAGCCATCGCATCATCAGATTAAGCACGGACCTGTTATGATCATTCTGATAGAAGTGGGTAACGCGGGATGGTGCCTTACTGGCTCTTGTTGTCGGGTCGCACAAAAGTCAATTATATCCATATAATAATAATATGAGTTTATATTGCGTTCGATGTAGAGCAACAACCCCACAATTGGATTGACAACGATAACAACAGAAAATAACAGACGCGCACTCAAATGCAAGTGTACAAAATGTGGTACAAGAAAATATGAATTTGTATACGTGTCGCGTGGTGGTGATATAGCCGCTTCGTTAGGGAAATTGCCAGGAACTCCATGGTCAAAATACCCTGGTAAGAAACATCTTCCGGGATATAATTATTGTCGTCCTGGAACTCGTCCCGATATCAGACTCGATAACCATGATCAACCAGACCCTGGAGAGTAGCCAGAAAGTAAC
Organism: Potamilus streckersoni; assembly: GCA_016746295.1. Taxonomy (NCBI): domain Eukaryota; kingdom Metazoa; phylum Mollusca; class Bivalvia; order Unionida; family Unionidae; genus Potamilus; species Potamilus streckersoni. The sequence continues at coordinate 215,914 of JAEAOA010002271.1, read as the reverse complement.
ATCACATTTTCGCGCGTGTGACCAAGACTACTATTAAGTCTATAAACGATAAATTGTCTTGGTTTATTACTCGAATACTGCCACAACATTATTGCGTTGCAATTTGTGCAATGATTATTTTGTCGTTGTTTTATCAACATGAAAATAATCACATCTATATCAAACTCGCGATTTTTTTGTCACACTGCTTATAGATGACTAATTTTTTATTGATATCGACACTGTTAGTGATTTCTTCGGTTATTACGCGATCCATGATAACCCGTTTCAGTTTTGATATTCTACTAACTCGAGGTATTGCGCGATAAACTAAATTTGACCACTCAATACGATCATTGACGATCCAAACTTTAGTATCAGTAATAGTTAATCCCTGAGAAGAATGACTCATTATAGCGTACCCGAACGTCCATGGCAATTTATCCATGTTTAATGCGCCCTCGACGACATCAACAGCGAAAAGGACAATATCATTTAACACACCAGGAATCTCAACATCAACACTTTGTTATCTAGTATCTGCTGGGCGATAACACAGCGGTATAGGTAACGTTGGAAATTTTTCCTTATGTTACGTAAATAATTTCTTTTGCAGTTCATCACGAACTAATTTTCTACTGGCAACTATCAAATCAGCAGGTTTCCATAGGGTCCAAAAATCATTCATAGATATTTCTGTAATTATCTCACGCATTACTTCACATTGTATTTTATCTGGTTGCAGTCGTATTAATCTTTTAAATTTTTTCAGCGACTCATCAACAGCTCTATGATTATTAGATATTTCTTAGTAATAATCTACAAATGTTTTCAGCCACTCATGTGGAGACTGCCCAACAAATGGTGTTGGTTGACCATGATCACCACACATAATCACAGCAGTATTCTTTAGTAACAGCCAATCAAGAAATATTTGTAATACCTCCAGAGACACCGTGCATATCTCGCCTCATCTGATACGTTTATGTATATATTTTTCACCTATTCGTTATGGGGTACATGTATCTCCGCACCATCTAAAGAAACTATGACATGTACACGACTTCACACCTCGTAGCTTTATTTCCTTTGCGAGCTTATGCGTCTGTGTCAAAACAATCATATCTTAACTCATGGATAAGTTAATCGCGCGTGTTATTTTACCCGAACCTACACACACATAAGATAAATGGTCTTATGTCTAGATACAGGATCATGCACGGATGGCACAGATGATTTTGATACTTGATTATTTTTGTAATATGTTTCCGCAATTTCCACATCGGCAGATTCACAATAACTATGCATATTTTATTGTTTTATCCTCCACGTTCCCCATTCACCATTATCGAATTTTAATGAACCTTTTTATTTTTGTATACATAAAATGAATCTGTCGCGACTCTAACAGCGTAACGAGGAAATCTGTTTATCATCGATAATAGATTTATCGAAACATAAGCTAGTATCGAAGATCTTAGATGAGCAAACTACGGTGACTCGCCATCAGTATAGTGCACATTGATACCTAGTTTTCTTTCGTCTGATAAAAAAGCATTACAACGGCTTATAAATATGTTTTTCCCCATCGTATCAGCGATTATGAAATCGAGTTCAGCATCGTCCATAATCAATCTTGTACAAGTTCGTTTGTGATCATGTGATCCTCCTTGTGTAAACTTACCGATTATTTTTCTCCCAATATCGTTTGCATCATGTTTAGCAACAAATACATCACGGTTCTGGCAACGAAACTTGCTTTTGCACGCGATATGATATAAAAGCTTCAGTTACTTTCAACGATATTAAAACTACAGCATCAAGCATATATCACAATAGCAATATTGGAGCCCAAAATATTTCTGAAAAATGTTTTCCAGACCACGCATAAACAATCGGATGGAGACCTTCTCTAAACTCAAATGATTCTACATGAGCAAATCCTGTTAGGCCAAAATCTGATAAAGGTCCGTTTATCGCAACCCTAGTCATGTCATGTGTAGGATGTCCAAATCTCTTAAAGTATTTAGAACACTCTCCGTATCCCAAAAAACTCCCAGGATAACACGCTACCATATCAACTGAGATAACGTCGTTGTAATTATATTTAGTATTTCATAATCCACCGTGCCCGTATTGGATACAGCTTCTCACGACATCTTCAAGAAAGTCTAATCGTGTCGGTTTCCACGAGTGTTTTTCTGAGCAAAACGAGCAGAACCGATGGTACTGTAAAACAATTACTTAAAAATTGTCTAACTTTGACATCTTCAGAAGTATATTTCAGCGCAAGTTTTTCTATTTCTTCTTAAAGAGATTCTGTATGTTAAATATCACCGTTAGACCGTACAAACTGATCATAATGATCACATTCAGAACTCTAAACAACCACACAGAAACAGGGTCACGTTTGCTAATATCACCGATGACATAGAATACATCATCGTGATTGTTATAGGGTTTCCATTTTTTATATATATTTTGGTTTGTACAAAATCTCTCTGGTTAATGTCTTCATTGCTAATGGAAATCTTAATAACTCTTTTCTAGTTCAGCAACGTCGCTGATAGACGCTCCAATGTCTTTAACTTTTTTAGCCCACATATTTATTTTTTTACGCCTTAAATCTGTTAAAAAGTTTCCCAGTATCGCATTTGTAAAGTGATCTATAACACGCTCAGCCACACAATTTATCCTCGACAATTTCATTTTCTTGAGATCCCCATAGTCAGGTTTATCATGTAATGGATAGACCTCGTACACAACAGCAGTTACTAGATAAGATCGTTCATAATACGTCTTGTCTATTCCAATCAGTATTCCTGTTTTGGAATTTTTACCAAGGATAATATTATTCCCTGACTTCTGTACGGATTTGCGCTTGTCTCGGATGATCCAAATATCATCCTATGTCTTTACAATAAATTTTACTAGAATAATATATTTCCGAATATCGAGGTAGTTATTCATCACATAGATAGCATTTCTAATCCTGAATTTGAACCACACATAAACCGCACCATCGTGACAAAACTCTTTCTTGGCTTCACAGATGCATTTAGTTATATCCGCATTCATTAAAGCTAGATTTTGCATCGAGAAACTAAATTTATATAGTGTGTCAAGATCAAATTTAGCGGCGGCATGCTCAGTTGCGGATAATTCTTGCATTTTATAATTAAGGCAAATATGTATCTAAATTGAAGTATTAATCATTTATATATGATTCAACCAAATCACAATTGCCGCTTGATTAAGATTGGTTATACATTTCCGTGTAACAAAAATTGCGTAAACGAGTTCTGCAGTTATCACATGCAATACGTTAATAAACGGGAGTCTAGGACCTGAACAGTGTATACGGTGTTTTGTTGGTGTGCGAGGAAAGACGCACCTGTGCGCGCAATGGGATGGTAAAATATACACAGAATTGAAAAGATATTACGATAAAAAATATCACTTTGAATCTATTATAAGGCGCGAAGAAGATTATTTAGCTAGATTTTCAAAATAATGATTTAAACAAATAATATATAGTATATAAATGGAGCAAAATGAGTTTGTGTCACATCCAATCATAACCAATTATGAAGCGAATCGTAATAGCATCATTAGGAATTGCAGATTGAAAAAAACAGTCGGTAGTGTTAACAATGCTAGTTATCTTGCGTTTAATACCAAAGAAAATAAAAAAATTTATCACATATATTTGTAATCGAGTGTTTCTAGGACCTATCAAAGACTGGTATGTGGTTGACCACATTAACAACAATAAAGTTGACAACTCACATTAAAAAGTACGTACTATCACGCAAAGTGAATACTGCAGATCTGGAAAAACTGGCGGCGCACGACTTGCAAAAGCTATTAAATCCGTGAATAAAGAACCTGGAGAAGAAATTTTGTTCAAGTCAATTTTTCCGCTAGCAAATATTTTAACATAGCACCACCCTCAGTGAAACGTTCCGCTGATGGTGCTATAGATCTACTTATTCTTTACCATTTGAACAAAATATATTGTTCCAGTACCTAGATGATCAAGGGAGACTCCCAAGACAAGCATAAAACTTTTCAGTATTGCGCTTGGTTCAATACTTAACTAACCCTCAGATTACCATGGAAGGACGGATCTGGACAAATTATAATATCATTATGAAATGTGTGGATCCGTCCTCATGTTAACACAGTCTCAGATTAACAAAAACAACTATATACCATACGATGACGAATCTGGAGAAATCATTATGAAATGTATAATTTCGTCCTCATGTTAACAAAGTCTCAGATTAACATAAACAACCAAGCGCAACAAAGTAACCTTTTACAAACCTGATAACAATGCTTGTTGTCTTATTCAATGACATTAGGCAACTTTCCCCATGTGGCAATCAGAGTAACTGACAAAAATACTGTATATATCAATTACATAAACTCCGCGTATTTTATTCTGAACTGTATTCATCGTTTACATAAACTCCGCGGACAGGTTTTACAAAGTGCATTACAAGCAACTCATATTTTATCGTCTAGTGATTGGCTGTCGGTCTGTTATTAATTTTTTCATGGCGAACAGAGATTTCGTCGTGTATGCATTTCACAATGAAATTGTGGCTTCTGTTTAAGAGAAATTTTGGCTATATAATAAATACACGTATTGCGTGTGGATTATGTGCGACTCTATCATGATAAATATAGTGCTTGTCAATTCGCTTATCATGTGGAGGGCTGTGTGAATAAAATTGCCTATATCTACGTGATTTTACTACATAAACCTAAATAAAGTGACAGCAATAATGTGTCTACCAGGAATTAGATAAGTGACAGCAATAGTGTATCATAGCGACAGCAGTACTGTACTACGCAAACCTTATGGCCAGTTGCGCATGTGAAAAGCTATTTTAAAAACTCATAATATCCCTTTTGACTAAATCAGACGGCTTATACGCATGGATTCAGTATTATTCGTGTTATGCAGACTCATATAAAATTTTTGGAAACTGGAAAAATAAAATACCAGAAACTGTAGCTTTTGTTACTATCATTTTAGGATTACTGTGTTTAGGTAAGTATATATTAACTAATTTATCTTAAACACATAAATGCGTCCGTAGCTCGTTACTAACGTGTGTAAGCTATGATTGTCGCGGTTGAGGTTCGAATCCTGTTAATGCAAATTTGTTATAAGGGGCAATTTTATGTCCAGGAATAATTATCTATTTAGTGGGTACCAGGAGAAATCCTCTAAATTTAACAAGCAAAACATGCTTCTCACTATGTAAACACATAGTGAGTGCTTTTTGGGCTCCTAGGTGTCGCCATAGTAGGGAGTATGGTGCGTTTGTTGGACGTAGATTAGTCATCCCCGCCTTAAATGCTGTATTGTGTATATGTTATATGTTGTGTTCCGTCTTGTGCCGTCCAAAAATAGACCAGTGAGAGGTGATATGAGATCGTAACCCTGTGACCCACTAATAGGTACCCACGCAGGTGCCATTCCAAAACCACAACTAAAAATAAACCTAATGAGGTTCAAGGTCGCAAAGACCATTAGGCCTTCTGAGTTTCTAGACTTTCGGATACAAATAATCTAGGAGCTCTTGCGAGAACAACAAATAGTCACAAAATAAGACCTACACCGCAGACAGCCTTCTGAGTTTCTAACATTTCGTCTTATAGTTAGAAACTTCACCTTGGGGGTAAATGTCTAAACAAATATTCAGAACCTCATTAGGTTTATCTGATCAACTATGGAATGGTAGATCGATTGTCATTATATATTATATAATGAATTTTGAGAATATCAATGCGATTAAAAAGTTACAGCATAACGGTATCGATGTATCTGAAAATCTTAATGCTGAAAAGATTCTATGTGATTTTGACTAGTTACAACAACTCAAAAACCAAAACAGATTTACGCTATCTTCCAATTATCAATTCATGAAAGAAATCCAGCAGGGGATGTTAAAGTCACTGGCAACAGTCACTGATAATTAGGTAAAATTGCTTGTGCCTCTCTCAAACGCTATTGACAAAATCTAGTTAGAATTATTTCATGAAAACGAAGAGAAAAAAATTATCAACTTTCGTATAAGGCAGTTAAGGGAACATTGTGAGAAAATGAGTGAAAATGAAAGCGATAATGAGAGTTCTTGGCCATTAACTGTTATAATTGCAAAACCAAACCCTTGGGAAAACTAACACATATTTTGCCTAGTAAAAAATGTATGTATTTTCTAACCATTTTGTATCAGGTACTATAGACAAGTACCATTGTGCATCAAGATATTTTTTTTGTTTCGCATTGTGACGCATTACGATCTCACATACAGATTTATATTTATCTCTTCATTTCTTGTGTCCAAGATGTGATTATTTTGGTCTGTAAGTTTGAAGTGTATTCTTGCTAATAACGGATTATGAACACGCAAGTATACGGGTTAATTGGTTTTTATAAAATGAGCCACCCAGGTGGATCTCTCGGTGAAAATGTGTATAATATGTACCCTTGCTGAACCTGGCTAGACTTTGAAAGATTTATCTGAAAACTTCCATCCACGATGTCGCATACGAGATTGCCAGCGATTGTCGTTGTTATGTTTACAATGCCTGGTGAAATATGGCGCCCGACACCAAAGGAATTGTTATCATATTTTAAAATAGACGGTGGTGGTGTTATTTGTCACCACGATTGAATTACTACTGGATAATATTCTTCAATAAGATCACTTAATGATCTCTTCATTTCAGCGTTATTTAGATCTGGTATAATGAGCGTTTGTAATTGTTCTTCTGCTATTTTGTAGTGATCAAGAAATACTTGTTTAAATTCTAGATCTGTGTAAGGATTATCGGGTTCCATAATAGTAGCACGTTTTATAATACTTCGATTGGCGATGTATAAATCGAATAAGATACCATTTAAGTGTTTTATTGACTCGGTTATTTGCTGCTTTACATTATGATCATAATGCTTTGATAATGAAGTAAGTAAATTTCTTAAATCATTAAACGTTTTATCATATTCAGGTTTAAGAGTTTCTAAAAATCTTTTAAGAAGTCTTTCATCAACAATCTCTTTTGTATCACGCCGCGCCTTGGGTTCTCTGATGGCACTAAATACTTATCTATTTATCTTGGGGACTATTTTACCGTCAAAATCGGTAAAGTAATATCCATCGTCGTTTGAACCACAATCAAATAATATATAACTCCATAGATTTTTTCTCGATATTCTGGATTTTTAATGAATTTTTCTTCACTCGTTTTAAACTCAATTTTAGTTGGTTTTGAAACTCTATTATAAACCGGTGCAACTTCAGGCCATCCTATCAATGATCTGATCGAACTCGGATAAATATCTACGAAGCAATCAGGAGAATTTATTTCAATCACCGCTGATAGTGTTGGTTCGTAAACAGTGATCGCTATTTTAGGTTCTTTTCCTGTGATAGATTTAATTCTGCGTTGGAACACGTCATTAATCTTATCTATTTCGTAACTACCCGTTGAAATTCCAACAACTTGCCAATCAGGTGTTCCATCCGGTTTATTTTTATTGGTGGTAATCCACCAAATGGTTTTGACCTGATATTTAGCCAGCTATTATAAACGAGTAGTTGAGCTAATGTTATATCACTTGCTGGAATCGCAGTTGTAAGTTAACGCTAAATTCAGGATTGTACGAACCTACCGATATAGTAGTTTTTGATGGCGTCGTATTAGTGACAATCTGTTGCAATAGTTCTCTTGACTCTGACATTATTGTTATCGTTATTATTTAATTCTCCATCTTTCCGCTTTTGTCACTAGATAATGCGTTGTGTTCCATTATGAATGCCTCATAGTAGGTTTTCATTATCGTTACGAACTCCTCATCATATATTGTACCATCACTGAGATATAAGGAAAGATGGGAGCATAATTTAGTATAGGCAGTTGTTGCTGTGTGTAATTTCATCATGAACTCGCCTAATTTATCGCTCGCGCATGTAGATATTTTCTTAGCCATAATACTGAGAACATCTGCACATGTTGTTGTCGTAGAAAAGACAATCGTTAAAACCGTAGGAGCCGTCATAGCTAGCGTTGATAATAATAATCCGGTTCCAGCAACAACAGCAAAAAACGAGTAAACTACTATGTCAATAACAACCATGCATCTGCGATATTTTTTTTACTTTCAACGTGTAATCGTCAATGATATTTTTTAGTTCAGCCTGACACTTACACGCCTGATTATATCTGTGACGTTGAATGTCAATGAGTCATTTGATTCATTATACATACTGACGTTAAGTAATTAATTGAGGAGCTTCAGCTACGAATTCTATGCACCACCTATAAAACGCTGCGTCTAATATGTTATTGTCTGCTACCAGCATAAACGTTTCTTCGGAATCTTTATAGACACAATTCCAGAAAAGCTATCGGTTGAATGACGCCACTGTAATGTAGTAAATATACTGAATTTTTCAACGCTAAACACAGATAATCTAAACACAAAAGTGATTTCTGCTGTGTTTTTACGAGTGCTATTTTCCGGTGTCCATGTTTCTTTGCCTGATGATACTGTGTAAACGATATTGTTAGCTCGTCCTTGTGGAATGGTAATGAGATTAGTTTTTTGAAGAATATCAGGAATGCCACACATAATATCCCTGAGTCTTGCGTTAATGTCAGCGAGATTAATAATAATAGTTGGTGGAGTTCACAAAAAATCATTATTAGTTCTGTTTATGTTTCTGCGAAAGTTTAGAAACATTTGTATGTGATTAGAATACTCAGTTCTAAATGCGGCAATTCCATCATTGATTATCGTTAACGAAGTCGTTATTGGAATTTCCTTATCGTCGACGTATTTTTCGTAGCAGCATCAAAATCAGATTCTAGTGCTCTAAGATTAATAATACCATTGTTGTTCATATTAAGAAATGCACGCATTATACCACCGTTGGATAGTACGTACTTTGATTCTTGATCGTCCACGTATTTTTTTTTTGTTGCAGCATCATTATCTGTGGTTGGATTTCCAAGACCTGTAATTTTAGTTCTATTCATAATAATAGGTCCACTGAATGAATCGCCAATCTTCTTGACATAATCGTCAACCGACTTAACGGAATCCTGTATTTTACCTTGATTAGCAAAAGTAACGATATTGTTAGCAACTTCGTTGGGAATTCGTATAAGTACATGGTAGTTATATGTTGCTTGTTTTTAATCGTCTTTGTTTATCTTGAAAAACGACGACTTCGTTCTGATCCACACTCGTGATATCTAATAAATCATCGAGTTCATTTCTAAGTTGATCAAGAGTTGCGTATTTAGATAAGTCGACACTTTAACTTTTTTGTCCGAGATCTTCCATAAATATCAACCATTATGTTTACTAGTGTCTGTTCAAATGCGACATCGTGGTATACTCATACACGACTTTATGAGGTGGTTGTGTTGATTTTGATATAGCATCAAGTATATTAAGTATATTAAGTACTTCTCGACCACATATTGGGGGAGCCGTTATTGTTTGTGTTGGTAACGTTGAATACCAGATCTGAGCAATTTTATTGCTGACATAATGAAGAAATTCCTTTGGTGGCGTCAACCAATACGAATCGAAATAAACAATTCCACGTGGATCAACTGCATATACCCCCAAATGCGTGCCAGGTCCAGAGCAGAGTTTTTATCGAGATTAATAATACCGGTTTCAGCGTTGCTGGGTTGTTTTGGTAATTTATCGCGCATAAAAACTCCTCTGAAGTTTTATATTTAATTGCTTAGCTGCATCAAGTAAATCAAACTTCGATGGTGGAACTATCACCGAACTATTCCTAGTCTTTAATCGCGTCCGTACCACGAAGGCGGGGTTCCTGGACGTCTTAGACCTTTTCCGTATTTCGAGTGCGGTGTTCCTGGAAGTCTTAGACCTTTCCCCTTTTTTGATTCCATGTCCAGTTGCTTTCGTTACCGCCATTTCAGCAGCGGTTCCAATAGTGCCTAACGCAGCTGCTTTTGCAACAGCTGTGGCTGAAGCGGCTATTAATGCTGGTTTAGCTACGAGAAGTGGAAATATACTACCCGATTTAACGATGTCTTTAATAACCGCTGCAGGAAGATTAAGTCGTACCCCAGTCTTTGATCGCTTGGCTTCATTAAAGTGATTATACTAATGATCGGTCAACAATTGCTTATTCCGACCACCTGTGAGTTATTCTCTTCTTAATGATATTTTTACCGCACAATTACTTTTGATAATGATTGTAGTTTTTTAATCTGATCAGGAGTCAGACTTACACTAACGTGATAATATTATATTATTAATATTACGAGCCATCTAATTACATGTTCTCTACTAGGACATCAAAGACTCTCATTCGTCCACCAGCACCTTCGAGTAACATTGATTTATCGCTGAGTATAACTGCGATTGCTCTGTCATCAGGAATAACTCCAACATCTCTATTAACACGAGCTCGAAAATGTGTATCTACAACAGATTGTCTGGTTAAATCTAAATGTTTCAGCGAAAAGTAATAAATCGGAAACAGCGTTGCTGCGATATTTGTAAACCAGTATCAACGCTTAGATCACGGCCAATTAATGTCATTAATCGAAGATACGCATGTGCTACATGATTTGATCGAAATCTAACAAAATATCTTCGAATGGTTCTTGATGTCCTTTATCCTTACCGAACTTATCAAATACCATAATACTTTCATCTTGATAGTTTATTCGATCACTATTTTGAAGTGCAATAAATATGTGTCGCGGTGCAGAAACACCTTGTTGAGAAGCTATTTGCCATGTGAATAAACAGTAAATTGCACTTTCAAAAGCATCTGTGGTCATCGTTAACCAATACAACGCTGATTTGCCACCTTGACTCATAAAAGATAACAACCGGTCTTCTTCAGATATTAATAGAGTCATCATTGACATCCACAGCGAAGGTTTGGTCAATATAACTCTACCAGCATCAACGGCACCAGGTCGCCAGATTGCATCATCATCTATACGTTTTTTGCTCCAAAAATTACTTTAACACTTCTACAAAATCCAAAGATATGTCACAGTGGAATTGCACATGAAAATGTTTTTCTACACCTTTTAACATTGATTTTTGCACTGCAAATCCTAAGTTAAAATTTGCATTCATCGATAATACTGCAGGGGCTTCAACAGCTCCTTCTGCAGCTCTCACGTCACCAACAGACACGTTTCTACTTTCTGAAAAATCAGTTGTATTCTTTATAAACATCATTGATGAACCAGCTGATCTCGAATAATCGTCACTGTATCTTGCAAGATCACGTATTGTTGTAGTAACGTCAACGTCTCTTTAAATTGATTCAATATTTTTCCGTCGATCATCTACGTAGAGGTATCAAACAACGCCATAATACCATTATTAACAAAACCAACTCTAACATCGGCTGAATATGCTACTAGTGCTGCAGGATTAACGTTATTTAAAATTTCACCTTCGACTTCAACAAATACTTCAGCGGGTAAGAAATATCTACTTGTATCCTGAACCTCTAATTCGATTCGTCCACACTGATCTGGAATTCGGTTGTCATAAGAATAATACTGATAATCGCGCACAGACTCAACTTTGAGAACTGGTGCGTTCATGTCAAACGCGGGGTCAGAAGTACGCTTGAACATCTTTGTTTTTATCATGTTCGTCTAACACGAATACCACTTCCTGCTATCAGACTAGCGGTTATATTTTTTCTTTTCCAACATTGGGACATCAACTATCTCCGCTAGTTTTTGATTAGCGGCTTGATTTATTATTTTACGTACACTTGCGGACATCACTTCAGTGCTAGGTAATTTCATTGGATGAGGTCGGACGGATTGTGGTCTGCGTATTAATCGCGTTAGTATATCTTTGATTGCTAAAAATGCTTTGATAGCAAGGTTACCAACAGCGCCTATACCATTTTCACGAACAACATCAATAGCTTTCATTCATAGCTGCTTTGCAATCGGTATTGCTTTTGGGGCTATTCTTCTACACAGACCCTGAACAAGCCTAGTCCCTCTCCGTAGATTGCTCTGTATACCGGTAATCGAGAGTTTATTACCCTGACCATGGTTGGTCCACGTTGAGTAGCAACGATCATTTAATTATTAATTGACTTTATCACTAATTGTATCTAATCTCTGTGGTAGCCATCGGCGATTTCATTAATGAGGGACCGATACACTTCAATGTCCATAATACCGCCACCAAATAATCGTTTGCAAATATCAGCTGCTTTATTAATGAGTTCTGATAAATTATTACCATCTTCTTTTCCTCCGAACAGGATTTCTAGTCGATCAACATCAGCAAGGATATTATTGGGACATGTAATAAGACCACTTCCTAGGCCACTTCCAGGTGCACCGAGAGCGTCATGAAATACTTCTTCCTCTTCACTTGGTTTCGGTGGTGCTTTTTTACTTGGTTTTGATGGTGTTTTTGGTGATACTGGATAATCACGAAGTGATTGTTCAAATGATTTCGGTGCTTTTTGTCGTTGTTTTCGTAGTTGTTCTCGCCGTTGTTCTCGTTGTCGTTGTATCTCTTGTTCTTGTTGTTGTTGTGGTAGTGGTTGTAGTCATGGTAGTGGTCTCCCTGGTGATGGTAATTTTAGTTCTGGTGATGATGGTTATGATTGCAATAATTTCATTGTTTCTTGTCGTTCTTGTTCTCGTTGTTCAACCTATTCTATATATTTATTTATATTGTCACCAAATTTGCTATAATCTCTATATTCTTCATTATATCTGATTTATGGAATACCAGTAGCGATGCGATATACATCCTTGATCCAATTGGAAGAGCTTCGAGATTTAACATGTTCTGGTTTTACATATTTTTTTCTTTCATAATAGCCAAACGTGGCAATATTAAAAAATTGCTTTGGGTCCCTGATGCAGTAATACCTTCAGGCGTAAATTTATCTATTATCTTAGTTCTGGTTCTTGATGGTTGTGGAGGTTTAACGGGTAGTGCTTGTGGTAGTGGTTGAGCTGCTTGAATACGAGCAATATCGGCAGGCAACGTTGCAAGAGCTTGTTGTGTTGCCTCGGTTGCTGTAACAATTTTCTTCGTTGGTTCGACAGTCGGTTCAAATAATTGTTTTGTATCCTCCTCGGATTCAGCTAGATATTTCTGACGTGATTGTAGTGGTTGCTTAACAGAATCACGAACTGGTAGATATTTTTTTATTGCCTCTAGTCGCTCTCGAGCTAATTTAGCTGAGTGTGGTTCTCCAATGCTCTTTATGGATATTAATTATACTTGCTGTTTAATTTATAGCAGCAGAGAGGCGTAGTGACCAGATTGTGAATAAATCAAGCAAACATTTAGTCAATTAGAGAATTTTTCATTATTAAAGCACAAACTTAGTTTTTTAGCCTTCGTAGGAATCCTTAATTTTCAAAAATAAGGCAAAGTTGTCCGTTCAGCCTCTCATCTAATTTTGTTAAGTTATTTAACAAAGAGATGAGCAGCAGAGAGGCTGTGAACTCAAGATTGTGCGCATAGTTTGTGTCTGTTGATGAGAACAAACATAAAGAATAGCAGTTTGTTTCTCATAGTAGGGACAAAAGGTTCGCCTGGCACAACCTTGTAAGGTTCATCCTCTCTGCTGCTATACAATATAATTTGGTTATATTTTTCTAGCGTCTTCAGAAATAAAAAGAATAAATCCAAGAGTATATTGTCTTTTGCTACATTAATACTGGATATATTTCGTCGTGAGGTACCAAAACATGATATTTTAAAGAGTGACAAAGCTACGACTTGAAATGTATAGTTCTTGGTACCACAAGATGTAATATATCCGGTATTAACGTAAGAAAAGAACATTTCTTTTTTGGCATAACAAGGTATCCCCATTTTCGTAAATTATACTCACTTTTTCATAGTCTTGAGCTGACATAATAGGTCGCTGTAAATTATATTATTGTTATTTTGGATACTGTATGACTCGATCTAAAAATAATGCGATTCAGCAATGCGTCACACCTGTACTCCTGCTGTTTTCAAAGAAACTAAGGGAAATAATTTCATAGATACGCGAATGCCATCTGGTCAAATTTATCAAAGATTAATTTCCATATCTTGAATGTAAGGTGGTTTCCAGTTATTTTTTTTTTCTAGCTCACTCGTGTTTGTTGTTAAAGATATAACTAACGCTTGTAGGCACACATAATCCAGCGTCGCATGGAATGTAGAAAAACCTATATTTTCACATCTGAAAATATATTTTTCGCAAGTGAAAATATAAGAATATTTTTCACATGTATAGATATAGGAATGGAAACAATATGAAAAGTATTTCGCAAATGAGGCTCAGTATATAATAAAAACAAATATTAAACGAATTGTAACCCCGTTTTAATGATTTTAACTCTTGTACTGTTTACGAAGATGAGGGACATATAAAAGTTTATTATTGTTTTGTTATAGTCTTTGCGTTTCTTTGAACCTGTCGATAAATTGCATGATAATCGTTACTCAAGATAAAGCTATATAAATTGATCAAACGCTGTACTTGAAGTAACCCAAATACCCTTAGATAAATGTGTGAGACATAACATGTCATCCATAGTAAAGAAACAAGGTCGGAATAGAGAAAAAAATCTGCCGTGTTCTAAAGGAGCACAACATCCAGATATTGCAGCATCTTACTTACAGCTCTGATTTAGCTGCAGGTTAATTTTGATTAAATACAGTTATGACAGATTCGCCGAGGGGCAAAGGATTTGAAAGCCACCATGTGGTTGAATATGCAGTTTCCATTGCATGAATAATATGCTAGAAAGTAAATACAAAATGAAATCTGAAAATTCATATTCAGACAGACCAAATGTATGAAAGTGCTTTGAGTGAATGCACTGAAATAAATTGTTGCACATATCACTAATCTTCAATGAATTCATTGACGTAATGTTCATTATTCAAGAAATGCGCCTAACAACGCCATAATATTGTTGACCTTTTTCATACCACTTGTACGATTTCGTATTGATACATGAAAATTGCGCTAGACGTAAATTCGAACTTCTTATGTGTTCAAAAATATTGCGATCCTATGTGCATTTACAGAAGCAGTGTCAGGAGTAAAATGTGGTAATTTGGCTATCTATGAGAATAAACCATACGCCGCATGATAGAATAATACTTGATCCCTTTAAGATAATTTAACATTACGCCTCCACATGACATTTTTCGCATAAGTAGAAAAATTTACATTATTACATTAGTACAACACATACAGAAAGAATAAGAAATTAATGAAAATGTTTTCAATAAATCTGTAAAGCCTTGAAAAGGGCTTTTGGGTTTGTTAACCAACGAAAGTTAACATAGACCGTTTCATAATTATTTTGTATAAGATTTTTCTCATTGCTGGTCCTTATACTAAAACCATTAAGGCATCTTTGCCTTTACACATAAGTTAAAAGTTTCCAAAATAGATGCGTTGATAATCCAGGTAATGGCCACGATACCTTGTGTATCAGTGAAGAAATGATAGTTGATTGATTCACCTTTATTCACATCTTGTCGGTCGTCTAGGCCCAACATTTCTAATATGTACCATTTCTGAAATGTTCCAGTTCAGTACAATACGCTAACGCATGGCTGAAATGAAGACGATTTAGGACCCGCCAGTGACAAATATTGTTACGCCTGGTTAAATATTCATCCTGACATGGCGGACAATTTATTTTGAGATATTGTTAAGAAGAAGGGATTGACTATTCAATAATCCAATTGTGACAAAGAACGGAAGCAAAAGTATTTGCATGAAAAGAGAAGATGTATAATGTGAAAGTAATATTCGTTATTTGGCTATTACTTTGGGTAAAATGCCAAAAACGTCTAGAATGGCGAAAATGGCGAAAAGCCAATTTTCAAATTTTTTCATGCTTCCGCATTTTTCTGAAATTTGGCTAGAACTAGCCTGAAGAAATACGATAAAAACAGCGAGATGTTTTCCATGATGCAAGCAAATTAATCTTTCGTACCCTTTTGATTTTTAAGAAAAACAAATTGTTGAAATAAAGTTGATCTGATATGGACATTTTATGACATTGTGGAAACTTTCCACAATTATTTAGGAATCAGTAAGGTCTCGATCACTTGAAGGAAGTTTTGACCAAACGAAGATCATGCCCAAGAACAATCAATCAATCATACCATGCGAATTACTCTCTGTCAACGGTCGAAAGCAATATGTAGTACAAATTTTGTACCTGAGTCGTAAATATTATTTCGTAATTGCTTATGCCTGGAAGGTATAGAAAATGGCTTTGATTCCCAACAAATTTTGCTTTTGACACCTTGACAGTGATATTTTGAAATATACCTATTTCCAATGAGAAAAAGCGCAACTTTGTGTCGTTTTGATCACATAGTCAGAAATAGCCATCATATGAAATAAAATTTACTTTTTCGCTCTTGTCTTGATAAATTGCCGCGGGCATAGCAAATTGAGTCTGCCGGATGCTTTCAGACTCTTGATGCCAGCTCAGAATTATTGCAGATACGTATCCACTTAGACAGCTGAAACTAAATTGTGCTGATGCGCTTAAGGTCCCTGTATTTATGCAACTATTTATATTACTGGAAAATTCTTGAATGTTCTGGAAATAAACCAAGTTGATTCAGCACTAAATATATCTGGAATGTTCTGGAAAATAAGTAAATTTCAAACGATCACTATCCTGGTCGAAGAAAAGTTTGTGAGAAATAACAATCAGGTTTTATGCTTTATAGAAATTAAAACGGTATATCGAGTCATATCAAAGACTTACAAAATAGTAATAATAGCTGCCTCGCTTGGCGCTCAGCATTAAGAGATTAGCGTTAGGACTGGTCTGCCTAGTGTCAGGATAATGTGACTGGGTGGTATGATGCCCCAGTGCTGGACATCACTATAAACTGCATCACTACAGACATCGTAGCGACATGACTGAAAAATTGTTAAAGCTACGTTAAAAATCCAAAAACACAACCACAACGACCACAAGATGATTTGATCGTATGGCATTCCAACCCACCTAGTCCAATAACAAACAGAATGGAAAGATATTGTCAATTTTTGTAGTAATTTTAAATCGCAAATAGCATGTTCTATGCGCATAACAGGAGTAGCCCGCTGGGTAGTGGCTCCGTTCCTGCTCGACGAGGAATTAATTAATCAAATCCCCGAAATGAGTACTTGCACTTACACTACTGATAAAATTTTGCTGAGTGGTGGCTGCCTCCAACTCAAACAGCCGACATACATGTCCGCATGGCCAAACACGTCGCAAATTAGATGAATTAATCAATCTTGTAATCCACGGTCGAGTCTTCCATAAAGACTAAAATGCCCAGAATTATGACCAAATAGAACAAAAAGGAGTGGAAGATGGAAAATTTGGAACGACAAAGAGGACGATATGTTTCGGCACGACTTATGACAATACATATCGTTTCTGTGTTATAAACGCAACTGTGCTGTGTTGTCAGACGTGTGGTGAGAACTCCACGAGTATCCCAACAGCGATGCACGATACCCAGACCGAATACTTAGCCAACAAGACTGAAGACTAGAATATGGAAAATACACATCAACAGAAGCAACAACAAACACAGCAACAACATGGACAGTCACCCATAGTTCCTCAAACAGAGGATTGGAAAAGTGATCAACATTGTTCTCACTCTTGCCTACCTGTCTCCATCAGTTTCTGGTTTGGCGATTGATGGAGTATATGTGCTAACTGAGCAGATAAGCAAAAGAGATGCGAACACTAAGTGCTTAGAGTAAAATATCAGTCCTTTTCAGGGCCAATCAGACTTCTTAAAAAGATATACTATTTTAAACAATCTGTGTTTTATTTTGTATTTGCATGTTTCGTTATGTCTTTGTCTATCTAAACTAAAAAGCGAGTGTTATTTCATTCACCTTCTATGCATCCTGCTCTGCTTAGCATTGGATAATAGCTGAGGAGTTTTTGTCACCACATACGGCGTGTCGAAAAGTAATAAAACAGTGAGTGTTAGTAATTAAAAAGTTGGCATTATATAGAATTCAAAAAGTGGAGTTTTGTTTCTATTCGAAAAGTCAAGTTTTGGATAGTGCTCAGAATGTATGGCCCTCTAAGTGAACTCACGTTATATTTCCTGTTTTAGTCTATACCATCCCCAAAGTAAACCTACGGCGTAATGATAATTCCCTATGGGTCTATATTTTCATAAATTACTGAAGATAGATTGTTGAGATCAAACACTTAGTTCAAAGTAAATTTATATGTGTATTGAGGTCAGTCCCTAATGACAATTTAACAATATAAATTTATAGACCATTCTGTTCATCTCAAGTAGAGCCGTTATGTTACATTCTTTGAGAGAGTTCATGTGTCATATACAGTACACCTAAGGCGTAATGTTAATTCCCGCAAAGTCCTTAATCACCATATAGTACTTTTAAAGTCCTTAGTTAATGGGATTCACCTTAACCATACCAAGCTATGAAAAATATTTTGATGATTTGTTAAGTATCTCCTCTTAGTTTCCAACATACGATCTCGCTTAACAAACATATACACGTTGCAACGCGATATGCATAGCTGCATAAGACATTAAAATACCAAACATCTTTGGCAATATAGACCTTCTCAGTAATGATTCTGCAAGAAATTATTGTGCAAAAGGTTAGTCACATACCTGGAAGAAAAAAATATTTTAACTTACCGTTTGAAACATAAATTGAAATGACTGCATACAGCAAAACAGCAAAAACAATTGCCACGAACGCTTTTCGTCCTGTATATGCTTCCATCTTGTACGTAAAAAAGCTTAAGTTGAACTAGAGGACTCAGCATATGGCAGATTATGTTGCAATAAAATAACATGATCCGTATTGATTGAGGTATTCTTTATTCATTTTTTTTCTCATTTGTAATGCCTTGTATGCGGTTGGGTTTTGATTTCAAGATTGGTAATGCAACATAGATAGATAGATAGATAGATAGATAGATAGATAGATAGATAGATAGATAGATAGATAGATAGATAGATAGATAGATAGATAGATAGATAGATAGATAGATAGATAGATAGATAGATAGATAGATAGATGAAGAGACAGATATAGAAAGCCAGACTGCAAGAGACAGAGAGAGGGATATCATGCGTAACAGACAAATTCGCATATGGACACAGTAATTAATTCTTATCTAAGTATTCCAGATTCCTAAGACAGAAATTAAAGTATTTAGAATTGATCATAGAAATTTACAAATATAATACAAACAGAACGAAAAGTGCTATCTCTGGCTTCTACAATAGAAATATGACATCATGACAAATTCATATTTTCATACGATTCCTTACATTCAGGAGCATGTCACTGAAATTGAGAGCGATTAGACTAAACCGTCACACTATATATTCTGCAATAACGTGACAATGAACAGTGCAAACCACGTACTAACAATCCTAAGCGCCTTCGAATCTGCGTCTTTTTCAAAGGAAGCATAAAACAGAGACAAAACTAACAATAAACACAAAAAGCTATGAAATGCTAGAAATTTTACGTAACTATTTATACTGCAATAAAAGCTTTTAAATGTTTGATATCTCGACTTGGCTTCAATTTGACTTATGATGTTGTGCACTACTTTATATTAACCTGCAAACTGACAAACCAGATAGCCATCTAGGTTTTTTAAATGTAAATTGGTGTAACCGTGCATCATATCCAGGATGTTTTATTGTTTTAGTAGTAAGTATATTTTAGTGAGTAGGTAATGAGCAAACTAAAACTGTGCTGGCTTCACAAAGATGATTTTATTTGCAAGTGATTATCTTTTTCTTGGTTTTAGCTGATTCGTTTTAATGTTCATGGGTGGCAATAAGATATATTCTCTATTCTTGTTTCGGAACTCCAGTTGGGATGTCAGCAATTGTAATTTGTGTTTTTCGCTGAATGTGCGGCCAGGGGAAGAGAACTGGTCAGCAATTATGTCATATAAAACGCAGATAACTTCCATTCTTCAATTAAATTTACGGTAGAAATCTCCAACTCAAGCTTTTTTAAACTTACTTTTGTTTATGATCACAATAATCACCTAGTGATATCAGGTTACGTTGTTATTAATATAATGGTCATATAGTTTGGCCAGTGTACCATGTATATAACTCTTGTTTGGTATTTTGTACATCCCAAGTTGTCATATTATCAGTAATTATGTTACTATGAATTTAATTTCTTGCCTTTAACAAAATAAATAATTTTCGAAATTTGATTGTTTTAGCAGGGGCATTACAAGAATAAATACTCACATTTTTCTGTAAATTTAATAATAATAATAATAATAATAATAATAATAATAATAATAATAATAATAATAATAATAATAATAATAATAATAATACAAATATTCATCCACTTTATTGCGACTAAGAAAAGTTTGTATATGGACATAGAACACAAATTTACTGCATGTTCTCTACATTTGTTTCTCAGTACTGACCTTCCACTGCGTGTCAATCAATACAAATCATATGTTAATCTAAAATACCTCCAAAAAAGGCATATTTTGAGTCTGGACTGTAAACGTAGCATCATGCAATGGAACACAGATTTCACTTCCAGACCTTCACCAAGGCATTATTACTCATTGTGCAGTCGCCGAAATGCACACAGTTAACCATACTATAATATCATATTTTCACGAATAAACAATTACCTTTAAATACCTACCAACACTGTACAATTATAACTCTTCTATCACCACCAAAATGAGAGAGGAAAATGTTCTAAAAAAGGACTAGAACTACCTTCGTACTGGAAATAACAACTGTGTTCCAATTACTTATTATTCACGCTGTTACTTTGAATCAAATGTTGACGGTACCTAGCATTGTATCATGCGCATTTCAAAATGTCAGAATATAAGTCGACATGACAACATTGCATTGGCTAATAGTTATATACACGCAGGAAATGTTAATGTTCACAACGAATATGTCTCAACATTTTCGTCCTTTTCTAACTGATACCAATAAAATGAAATGGCATATAAAAATGTTTCATCTTCAGTCATTTTTAAATGCTATCATTTATTCACCTAGGAAAAGCTAAGGTTCTTCTCGAAATCAATTATTCTTCTCAACCTGACATCCTCAAGCCAACGCTAGGCAAAAATATGTGACATCGGTCGACTCCTCAACATGTGAACCTTGTTAGCTTAGTGTGCAGAGCGTCGATTTGTAATACAAGGGTCGCGAGGTTTGTGCCTGCACAGGCCAATCCGGACAGGTTTTTTTTTCTTAAAGTTCTGTCAAACCTAACCCAGCAAATGTACCAATTTGGTTGCTAGAGAACTACCCAGAAGTCTCCTCCTGTCGGTTCATCCGTGAAAAATCATTTTTGTTTAAAAGTTAAATGAGATAATAATAATAATAATAATAATAATAATAATAATAATAATAATAATAATAATAATAATAATAATAATAATAATAATAATGATAATAATAATATTAATAACAATAATAATAATAATAATTAGTAGCAGCAATAGTAGTGTAGTAGTAGTAGTTACATATTTCATGTATGATCTATTACGAATTCAAATAATATTTAGTCTACAAAACGCACTTCCATCCGCAATAAAAAATTTGAAGAAAAAAAAACCCACAAAAGATAAAATTATATGCCCTTTAAATTGTGACTAAGATAATAAACATCAACTTCTACCAGTATAGAAACTAAATCCTTTATATCAATGTAGATAGAAATGTATGCACAGCATTTGAATGATATTTGTCTCTTCGAACATTGTAAAGAATCATGAGCAGGTCCATGTATACCACTGATCGAACTTTTTATTCCACAAGGTAATATGATCACTGAAGTTACAGCATGACACATCAACTTAATAAAGTTGAGTACATAAATATCTCACGTGTTATAATTTTTGCTCAGTCACTTCCAGGCGCAATGTTTTATGTATATAAAGAAGGTAGATAAAAATTGATAATGATGGGCTAATGTTGTTCAATGAATTTAGTGTCATTAACGAAATTTACCTTCAAGAATTTTATAAGATATAAGTGGCATTTTGACCGTCTTATTATTATCTAGTAATATAATATATGTCTGCCTTTTCAGTCATTGATGGTAAAGGTAAAATTCATTTGTATTATAAAGATTTTATTTTTAAATGGATATTGCATTTACAAGACTGAATTAAAGCGCAAATTTGTTAATGGCAAAAGAAAGTGTATACATTTTTGTATCTCATTTATACTACTTTTGTAATATGTAAAAGATTTGAACATATTCTTAAGAAAGGCGAGAGCAAGCGCATCAGGTCAATCGATATATTCACATTTCCTTCATTATTTCCTCGTGATTACACAAATTTATTTCCCAACAAAATTTCGCATTGAGCTGAGATAACGAAAGTGAGTATTCGAGATTTCAACGATGGGAGTTGATCTCATTCATCTCATCATCGTATATTTTATTTTCAGGATCTCCAACTCCTGCTGTTATCATAGAGCGTGAAAAAGAGATAAAATCTATGATGACGAGGTCAATACTAAAAGAAAACGGCAGATATAAATTACGTCATCATATTCGGACTTGACCTGCGAAAGTATGAACAGATTTTGCGAAAATTGATGCTTCGTATAGAAAGAATCTACAAATCCGATCAATAGCAGACATATTCCCAATTAATTTGACCTTGGCATCAAGGGTAAAGATGATGTTTCAACCATGATCTGAAACTCTCATCTTGTAAGGTTGAAAAGTCTGGGAGCACTACACTGGGCAAAATTTTGCTAATACTGCAAAATAAGATTGATACGCATAGAATTCTGAGTTACTCAGGTAAGAAAATACACTCATTGATATGACTTTTTAGCTGTTTTTATCAAAAGCACAAAATCTAATTGGACTCGTTTCCTCATTTTTAGAGATCCGTACGATTGTCAGCTATGCGGGAACATCGGTAAAATGTTTCTGATGAAATTACCATCAGTTGCCAAAGAAATAGCGTTAATGACCCTAAAGAAGCCAGTCCATACAAAATGTGTTGCAGATGTTACTTTTCAAGAATTCTTGGATTTTCTTGTAATCAAAGCTCGTCACGACAAGCAGCTCGAAAAACCTTTTACACATATATTTGCATACTGCAACCCGTGTAACATTAAATACGAGTACTGAATAAACCTGGAGTCACTGTTCAGTGATACAGAATATTTTCTGATCATGATGAATGTGAGCTCGCTAATCATGCAGAGCGTCAAAAGATTTCATTAAAACTAGAGTGTAAACTTTGGTGATGATGTTTTATGCATTTAGTTACCATAGTCACCAGAGCTTTACAAAGAAGGAACTGGAAAGAAGATTATAGACTATGCTTCAAATACAATGTTATATTGATAGTAATTCTTCTATTAAAGAAGATTTATTTAAGAATGAGCATGAAAGGCAAGCAATATTGAATATATTTTGGCAAGTAAAGAGACAAAACGTTTCCAAGGTTGAAAGCAGCCTACAGATTGTATCAGATTTCTATGAAAATATTCCTATGCATACGATTTGAATGTTACAGATCCTGTACAAGATGGATTTTCTTGCATTCGGGTACAATGTCAAGGCACCTTCATACAGATAATAAAAATATCAGCGTAGCCTGCCAGTATACAATTTTGTACTACGCTTGCCTAATATCATCTTCTTGCGAGTAAACAAGCCGCAGCCAAGCTATGTTCACTCGCAAGTTGACGTTGCTTTCGCAAGCATAGATATAGTTAGAAACTATATACAAAATAGACATAATTTAACATACAATTTGTTTGAAAAGCAGCTATAATATCTTATAGTTCCACAAGAGCTGGATTCTATTGTTCTTCTCGATGATCTTAGAACTTGATTTTTTTTAAAATAGGGCTTAGAAAACGTATTTCTGCTGTTTGGTCCCAAATTCACCACTACTGACGTCATAGCTGTCTGTTCTCGCATCTTCTACTAATCTATTCCGCTGTCAGCAGTTACACTTAACAAGGCGAACTGTATGTAATTTTTACCCTACCACGCGTGCAGCGCCATTCTGTGTAATTAATACTTGTTGTTTTTTATTTGTTAATCTAACATAACATACATATACAACCTTAATGACTAGTAGCTTCACATAGCCGACACTGACCATTCAATGTTTGAATTTGCCTTACAAAAATGATATCAGACATTGCAAAATTTCTAATTGCAGAGTCATGGTAATAAAATGTTTGAGCACCTGACAATGTCAACATTTTTCGTTCCTGGTCAGACATGGAAGGCATGTGCTGGAAATCAGTTTTACTCATCTGTCACATTTTCTTTTCGGATCTATCCATCAATCTAATACGACTATTTATTATATGCTCATTTTTTCCGTTAACTTTACATTGTCAAAATCGTTTAGTATTTACCGATATTGCACACCTTCATATTCCACTCCTCGCACTCAATTCAAAAGAACTATTTTTTAACGTAAACAATATTTTTATGAATGAACTAAAGCAGATATTTCATGGACTGCAACATACCATCATGTGTTTCATAGACCGACACATGCTTTGGCACATTCCGTGTTTACTATTTTGCTACAATGTTTTATAATTAGGCTAGATATAGTGTCTTCCTTTTCTGGTAATAAAAATGGCAAAAGCTATACTTACAATTTTACATCCTGAATTTCCTCACGAATATACTTTCGTTGTTCTGAAAATCCGAAATATAAGAGCCATGTCATGGGTTCTCAAGGTTGATTACACATTTTAAAATTGTACTGTAATTTCGAGTATATTCCAAGTACAGTTACATCCTCCTTACTGCACTCAAAATGATATATACATTAAAATCCACAGCATCTTTTCGATAATTGCAATGAAAAGGCTTCATAATTTTCCCACAATATGAACTGCATCATTTAATGACAAAAGAAACACGCATGCCGATGTCAACACACTTCAAAAGGATTAAATTGGCAGACGATGCAGGAATCCGATGCAAGTCACTTCATGTAGATAAATCCAAACCATAGTCAAAAAATTGCGTTGAATCGACAAAATAACAAAATATATTCATTGCAGATCAAATGGAAAAGTTGTTGCCATATGTATTCATTGACAATATTACTCCAAATTATAATTTCAAGTAGACCAACGACATTTTTTCGAAATTTACGTATAGCGCGCGACCAACTCAAAATTTATCTGGGCGGAGTTATGCGCTCATTAATAATGGTGTGCAATGATCCATCAACGCTTATGTTTTTAGTTTGGAATACTGCTTACATTTAGTTACTTTGTATCTTGCAGTGTATTTTTGTTTATATATGTAAGCCTTGGGAAGAATAAGAAATGAGCATATAATATAAAGGTTACTGTATTTGTATGGGAAAATATGAACCGGTTTTGTCGGATGGATATACTGTACTCCCAAGCTCGTGCAGTATATCCATCCGGAAAACTCGTTCATATTTTACCTTACAAATTCAGTAACCTATAAATATATGAAAACAAATAGTGCAAAACTAGTAACTAACCATCCTAAGTGTTATATCACTGAAAGTGTGGCCAGGTGATGTCCTTGGGGTTTTTTGGTCTCCGGTAGGCTACTACATGTTTGTTCGGAAGGATTAGCTTTAGTGTGTCCGACGATTCCACGATGGGCCAGTATTTTGCGATAATTTTACCTACTTTGGGGTTGTCTGGATGGTAGGACAGGATAAATGGTATCATATCAACCTTTTAGTTCTTTCCACTTCTCCTCCCCTGACCACACTTTCAGTGATATAACAGGCATCGCAATTGCTAACAACTGCAACCAGAAAGAAAAAGGAATCTCACTGGACACACCCCCTTAGAACATAAAACCAAG
Source organism: Potamilus streckersoni (assembly GCA_016746295.1). Lineage (NCBI taxonomy): Eukaryota > Metazoa > Mollusca > Bivalvia > Unionida > Unionidae > Potamilus > Potamilus streckersoni. The sequence continues at coordinate 189,986 of JAEAOA010002271.1, read as the reverse complement.
CGGTCTAAACCAAGAAGACTAGAAAAAGAAGGCTATGCAGTAGTAGAATTAGTCTTTGCAGCCGACATATTTCCTTTTTAACCTTTTTTAAATCTTCTTAGTATCCTTTATTAATACTATAAGAATAAAATATCCGGTATAGAATCAAATATCCGGTATATGATTTGTTTTATAAATGTACATAAAGTAATAGATGTCGCTAAGGCTCATAGATTTCTAGGGAAATAGAAACATTGTTCAGTATTTGCAACAAGTCTATACAGGCTGGTTGAAATATAATGTATCTATAGGTTTAATTCATGTAGAGACAGCCATGTAGAGTTTTACAAACACAATGTTTTCCATGTTTATTTGTTTGTTTTGCCTATGTTTTCTTTATGCCTTGAAACAAACTCATTAAGAGTCGAAAGCGCTCGGGTAAGTTAGTTACTAGTTTTGTACTGTTCGTATTCAGTTTATTGCATCTATCTCAATCAATCCGTGACAGACATTATGCCTTGCTGGATCCAGTGGGCTTGAAAGGGCGGTTATTCGCCATATAATTTGTATTATATATATATATATATATATATATATATATATATATATATATATATATATATATATATATATATATATATATATATATATATATATATATAAGCAGCAGAGAGAGTGAACCCTACAACAATATATTTGCGACAAAATCGATTAAAGCCTCAGAATGCCAATGGAGCCTTCCTACGAAATCTCATATTTTAACCAAAAAAAAATTAAAGGTCCCATCTTAGCGATTTTGTCGTGAATACATTGTCATAACCACACTCAAATTGCTGCCATCTACGTCTACAAATTTTTGCGACAGAATCGATTAAAGCCTCAGAATGCCAATGGAGCCTTCCTACGAAATCTCATATTTCAACCAAAAAAAAAATAAAGACCCCATCTTAGCGATTTTGTCGCAAATACATTGTCATAACCACACTCAAATTGCTGCCATCTACGGTCGCAAATATGTTGTCATTTCACCCTCTCTGCTGCTGATTAATACAAATTATTTAACCGATATTTGTTAGCTTTTCACAAACAGACTAATCGATAATACTTCACCACGTAGATCAATTAAATTATTTGACTGATCGGTGAGTGTAAAATTAATTCTAGTTAGTGAATCATTTTGACATTGCATATAGACTGGATTAGTCGGATTCTCAACAATTAAAAATCCGGGGGGTGCTGTTGGTGAAAATGAATAAAGAATGTAACCTTGTCGGGCTTGATTTGATTGTTCCATATTAATTTGATAACTTCCTTCGATTACATCACACGTTAAATTAAGTGCGATCACCGATGAAATATTCACATTGTTCGGTGCGATATGTCTACCGTCGCCGTCGGGAGAATTATTTATGATACTACGATTAAAAACGCTAGCGTTTTTTCATCTATTGCAAAATTAGACATTGTAAATAATAATAATAATGTCGCAAGAGATTCAACTACTTCAGCGGATAGCAGAAAATACCACTCCGCGGAAAACAAGCATGATATCAATATCGTCAACAAACCCTAAATTCAGTGTGAATTTTCCCTCGCCTGTTTCAGTAAAGGAAATCGCGTTGGCAAAATACGAGTGTATCATAGTTGGCCTAATATCAGATCGGTTCCATTTGGCGGTTCAGAGACCTAATAATAATTCTCTGGTGTTTTGCATATAGGAATAAAAAAGATGACACTCCAGATTGGAACGTTGTTTCAATACCAACTGGGTCCTATCAAATTGAGCAAATTAATAATGAATTACAACGTAGAATAAAATCCATTACTAAAAAAGAATCAAAAATTGCGATAACAGTTCATGAACCAACACTATCATCTACAATTGAAATAGGCTCTCCTGGGTATGTTGTAGATATTTATAACAGTTCAATAAGAACAGTATTAGGATGGCCCGAAGATCCACCTAGAAGTGCTGGTAATTCCACGCCCGAGCCTGTAAAATCTGATTACGTCACTGATGAAATAGGACCTGAAAATCCATCAAAAGGATATAAAAAATTCGAGGATATAAACTTCACAAAAAGATATCGACGTAAGAATCAATATGGTGAAGATGTGTGGAGAATTCCATTTTTTAATGATTATATCCCACAGGAAGGTGAAATTCTGGAAAATACATGAACAAGTCCAACATTTGTAGATATTAAAGATCACATCCTTGATAGAATGAATAATGATTTTTTGTCGTTATTACCCTCGTTAAGATCTGGCTTTCTTACACAAGCTGAGTTTACTAGTGTAGTCGCCGCGGGTAATAAAATCATCGATGACATGGAAATATTTAATTCGAGGATTACTAATCTCTTCACTGATGAAAATAGCCCGATTTCAAAAACTAGCTCAGCTCAAGATTATAAAAAAATATAAATGAAAATCCAAATTATAAATTACCAGGATATAACTTGCCCTAGTTAAAGAAAAAACTCAGAACTGCCATCGACGAAGGATTTAATAAAATCTATCAATCATGGAAAGATAGCCAGCCGAAGCCTATTATCCTCACTTATAATAATTCTCCCGACGGCGACGGTAGACATATCGCACCGAACAATGTGGATATTTCATCGGTGATCGCACTTAATTTAACGTGTGATGTAATCGAAGGAAGTTATCAAATTAATATGGAACAATCAAATCAAGCCCGACAAGGTTACATTCTTTATTCATTTTCACCAACAGCACCCCCCGGATTTTTAATTGTTGAGAATCCGACTAATCCAGTCTATATGCAATGTCAAAATGATTCACTAACTAGAATTAATTTTACACTCACCGATCAGTCAAATAATTTAATTGATCTACGTGGTGAAGTATTATCGATTAGTCTGTTTGTGAAAAGCTAACAAATACAAATTATTTGTATTAATCAGCAGCAGAGAGGGTGAAATGACAACATATTTGCGACCGTAGATGGCAGCAATTTGAGTGTGGTTATGACAATGTATTTGCGACAAAATCGCTAAGGCTCCATTTGTAAAATGGGGTCTTTATTTTTTTTTTGGTTGAAATATGAGATTTCGTAGGAAGGTTCCATTTGGCATTCTGAGGCTTTAATCGATTCTGTCGCAAAAATTTGTAGACGTAGATGGCAGCAATTTGAGTGTGGTTATGACAATGTATTCACGACAAAATCGACTGCTGGCAGCTCCATTTGTAAAATGGGACCTTTAATTTTTTTTTGGTTAAATATGAGATTTCGTAGGAAGGCTCCATTGGCATTCTGAGGCTTTAATCGATTTTGTCGCAAATATATTTTTGTAGGGTTCACCCTCTCTGCTGCTTTTTCTGTGTTTTAAATTTAATTTTGTTAATAAAATTTGTAATAAATATATGATGATACAATATTTGACATGCCATTTACTCAGACATATGTTAATAGATGTTTAGTTTTGTAGAAATTTTTGTTTATAAAAATCTGAATTATTAAAAATGTATGTCATATTCATTTAAGTCAGATTCACTACGAAATATGTAATATTTCTAAGGATGTTCCACTATGTTGTAAATTAACTAAATTGAAAATAAAATTAATGGTTTATTTTGGGGGGTATGGTAGGCAAAACATGTATCGAGACAAATTCTGTCAAGGCTTTGTTTAATGAGATTTGCTATTGCTCGGGTCTTCACAAGACTGGTTGCATAAAGCAACTCGATATATGGCGTGTATTGCATATTCGTATGCACAAAAACTGCATTTTCATACACGAAGACAAAAAATACAGCCACTGTACCATTTGTGGTTCTATCTGTATAAATGGTTCGAAAACAAACAAACGATACGAAATAACAGTGACGAATACTTATGGAAGATTTGCAGATTTTAAAAATTTCACTCTAAGATTCACCCAATTGAATCATGATATACATCAAGTCAATCCGAAACTATGCAGTAATAGGAGTTATTATTAATTATCATAACACCATATAACGATACTAATTGCCTTTCTGATTTGCTTACAAGGTACATTCATCTTTTAAGGTACAACTAGCTACTTCGATAAATTTGTCTTTCTAAACATGCTTAATTTTAAGATTCTTCTCAGTAAAATTTGTGGAGTGTGGAGTTACTTACCTATAGTAAATTAGTAAATTATATTTTAAAGGCATAAACCCTACTCCCCACTCCAATGATTCCATCACCACAACAGAGGGAAAAAAAAGCACTCACAAGAAACACGATTACTATTTTTTGTGCTTTACTTGGGCTTAAATTAAATATGCAATCTTAGTTTGCGAGGATGCGAGAATATATACAAAATATCCTAAAATATTAAAATATTTTGTCTTATCGAAAAAGTTGATACATGTTACTTCCAAAGTAGGCATCTTGAGAAACAAATACCCATTACGTTTGGCCTCCCAGTTTTGTTAGTACACAAGTACGCGATAAAATCCCATTATTTCATGCCCTGTACAGGTATATCTTAGAGAACTAGAATGTTTTTATGGAATACAGATGCCCGACCACGATACTTGGAACTGAGCTAAAAGAAACCTACAAGATCTTAAGTACTTACGAACAGACGTACAAGGAAAACATTGATTTCACTTGCCCCACCACTCTCGCATTGGCAAGATACAGTAAAACTGTCTACATGTATTCATCTAAATCGCATATCATTTTATAACATTTTCTTTTTTAAAAAAACTAGGAACATATTGCAAAGAAAAATGACGATTTAAACTTTATAGTATTTTTATTCTTGTTGGTTGCATTTTTCGTTTTGTTTGGTTTTATGGTGAGGGGGTACATGCATTGCTCATCGTCCTCGGCCATTCAAAGATTCCTCTTAAGAAATGAGACTCCACCAAACAACAAAAAGTGTTCGTGAAACATGGATCCCTAATTCTACTGCCTAAAAGAAAAAGTCTGACTAAAGCATGACGGCTGGAAAGGCAAATGAACAAATTGTACGGGACTGCTCCTGTGGCCTAGTGGTCAGACCGTCTGACTTGGATACGGGAGGTCGTGGGTTCTATCCCCAGCCGAGTCATACCAAAGGCTCATAAAAATGGTAATAAGAGCTGCTTCGCTTGGCGCTCAACATTAAGAGGTTAGTGTTAGGACTGGTCGGCGTACATCGTGCTACAAGTCTGCGGCATGATGCCCCATTGCTAGATATCACTATAAACTGCCACGCTTCAGACATAGTAGCGATATGACTGAAAAATTGTTAAAGCTACGTTAAAAATCTAAATCACACACACACACACACACACACACACACACACACACACACACACTGTACGGAACATTGTGTTCTAAAACAATTTTTCTGTGGCATATATAGTTACAAATGGAACAGTTATGCAAAAGCTCAACCTGAAATTAGCTGCCATCCACGTAAATTGCGCCTTATATGGGCTGATTAGCTGGTTGATTGATCTTGTTAATTAACTGACACAGTGACTGACAAGTGTAGCTAGACACCCATTTGACCAAATATCAACGTTCGAATTTAGTTAGCCTAAAACACTATAGGAACAAACCAGTTGTTAACACCTTGTCTAATATCGACAGATTATCAAACTCGTAACAAGCCAAGTTTGTGTGAAAGATATTATAATATACTCACTGTAGCCCGAATAGGCAGTTGACAAACTTAACCTAAAAGCAGCTTACGATGTGTTAGTACTCAATGCCTCCAATAAAAGCAACTGCAATCATTTATACACAGTAATAAAGACACAAAGAAGAGAAACATGCTACTGAATCATTTACACACTTTATGTAAACAAGCAATAAAGAATGTTCTTTAATGATGATAATAGGGTTAATAGTCAATCTTGCAGTGACTCAAATGGATTGGAAATAAATTTTCTACTGAATATGTCTTCTGTAAACTCTAAAAAAATAAAATAATACCATAAACGGCACATGATATACCTACCCAATGTTTAATAGTCCTTTATGCAAATAAATGAAATTTGAGAACAGATACCAGTTTTTTTTGGGGGGGGGTAGCTATTTGAGCTTGAACTTTGAACTTCTGACCCAAAAATCAAAGTTTCTTCCTTATCTCAATAGTTTGGTTGGAGTCTCTAATAAAAAAAAAAAAAAATGTTATTGTAAGGAAGCCTTTTTTCTTCTAAATGTGACCTTGACCATTGACCTTTTGCCGCCAAATCCACAGGCTTCATTCATTTATGCATTTGCTAAGCTCATTTACTCAATGGGATAAACTGGTACAATGTCCCTTTAAAGGTACTATACTGCATTTTCATATCAAAAAATGAGTAAATGGGGAGATAACAAGCCTAACAACAAAAAGTTGTTAACACCTTTTTTGACACTGATGGGATTAAGCTTGCGACAATTAAAGTTTATATGAAACTCATCAAATTTACCTTTCACAAGCCAATGAGTGGTTTACAAACTTGACTTAAATACCCTACACACAATATGTTAGTCACCAATGACACACAATAAAAGCAAATGCAATGTGACTATATTGTAATAAAGACAATGACATCAAATAGACTTATCAAGTCCTCATTGTGATTCTTGTAAAACAATCAATTCAAATGTTTTTAGGATGATAATAGAGTATAGTACAAGCAACAATGAACTGAGTGGACTGGAAAGGGACTTTTCACAAGTCTGCTGTAAACTATTTAAAAAAAACAAAAACTTTATTGTAAAACCATTAAATATTTTTTTGAAGAAGTTTTCTGTAAACTGGAAGGATGACCTTGCATAACACAAAACAGTACAAGTCAATAAATCATTTTTTAAAAAATGTTTCTATACATTTTTTTCATATTTAATTTACATCATTGGTCATTCACTTCAAACACTTACAGTGAATAACTCAAATTAACTTTAAAATTGTGTATCATATTCAGCATGAATACCATGTTCTGAATATCATTTATTCTTTTGTTAAACTTTTAAATAAGACTACCAGTCAGGATGGAAAAAGTGGTTCCAGTAATAATGCAATCTCATTTTACACACAGTAAATTGGATAAAAGCCAGTATGGTTATATGGGAGTGGTCTTCAAGAAATTGCAGCTTTTGATGGTTATTTCAAATACAACTTGATATTTGTTTCTTATCCATTCACAATAGAAACCTGAACTTGGTTTCTGCTCAAATGAAAGTACATACAATACCCATCACTGTTTAGAAAATAATAGCAAATCAGGTATTTTATAAATCCATCAAATTTGTACAGGCTGAAGCTCACGCATACCTCATATCCAAACAGAAATGTATTTTGGTGAGGACATTTGTTCAGTAGAATTACCTAAATTTTATTATTAATGATTTCAAAATGTCTTACATACTTTCACTGACTTTATCATTCCACAGTGCTATTGTTGCTACTACTGTATTAAAATTACATTAGCAAAATCTTATGCGAAGTCACAATTATATCATTTTACCTACCATCTCTCATGGTTCATAATGCTACAATATATTGAGGTTTATTGTAGTGTCATATTTTCTCAAAGTTACTTGTTTAGTCCCAGAATTATAAAGTATTCTCTTAAATTCAGAAATATGATAATATAGGCCCTTGGAACTTTAGTCTGCAATATAATATAGCCCATGATCATAACCTTTCCAAATACAAAATCAAGACAAAGCATACTGTACTATTATTTTTTTTAATAATTTCATAAATTTTATCAAATATCAATCAAATATGGTTTTTCTAGAACCAACATTCACCAAATCTGTGAGGATTTGGAGAGACACTGAAGCAAATTCCAAGGGGTCAAAGATTTTAACATACCTGCAATATAGTTTTACTAGTGAAAGCAATAATCTGTTATATTGGCCTCTCTTCATCCTTTTCCAAGGTGACAAACATTCCTGATCAGCCCATTAAAAATGGATGATATACAAGCATCCTTCAAGAAAGATAACTTTGAAACTTTCTTGAGTAATTACCATTACTGTGAATCCTTGAGCATAATATGTCATTTTTTTTAGCAACAGAGCAATTACCTGATATCTTAGATTGAGTGACCCCCAAGTGGCCCAGTGGTCTAAAGCGCTCACCGTTCCGGACCACTGCTGTCTAAACTCTTTGTGTGGGTTCGAGTCTCAGGTGCAGCTAACAGCTTGCCAGTAGCTTTTTGTGGGTCAGTGGTTTGTCCTGTGGTTTTCCAGGGTCCTTCCTCCACTAGTTATACTGGCTACCATGTATAGCCTATTTTTTGCTTAAAAATTTCATTAAACCCTACAACTACAACATACCTGATGTCTGACAGGTACATACATGAAACTACACAGATTCAGAACTATGTTTGGATGGATATCTAAATGTGGTTACAAACTTGTTAGTGTGGAACATATATCCCTTTTGTATCCAATGTTATTTTAATCATTAAGTGAATAAGCTGTATTTGGGCAAAACAACATATTTTATTTCTTTACTTTAAAATTTTCTACTGTGCAACTGACAAGCCTAAAAGGATTGTGTATTTTCAACCAATACACACATACAGTATGAAGTGTCCTGGAAAAAGGATATGCATAACCACACATTATGCTATCAATACAAAATTAAATCGGTTCTTGAAATATGGATATGGCCACAATCATACACTTCATCCAACAATGCTGTGCACACAATTGTACATAAAATAAAACATTAAATCAGAACATGAGTACAGGAATGCCCTATCTATCTCAACATGTAAAATGCATACTGCATAATAATCCAGCATCCAGGTCCAAATATTTGTACTTTAATTCTGTACATTATTCTTCTTCTTCTTAGAATGGTACATGTCACAATTCCTTTATCAACAAATAAGCAGCTCATATTAGCAATACGAAGATTTCAAAATACAGTGGAATAAACTTAGACTGCTAACCAATGGTAGGTCTTACAGCAATATGATAAAACTGTAAAAGTTTGTACAGCAACAATACAAATAAATACAAGCTTTTATGGCAAAAAGACAAATCAGTACAAGTGTTACAGCAATAAGACAAATCAGTACATGTTTTATAGCAATAAGATAAATAAGTACAAGTCTTAGAGCAATATAGTAAATCAGCTACCAAAACTGTTTGTTGGGATAAAGTACAAGTTTGGTGTCTGATATTGCTGGAATTGTTAAATACAGATGCACAAGTATGCAGCTAGAAAGCAAAAATCTTTGTGACTGTTTCTTACAAATTTGGATGTTTTGGGAAGCAGATTATATATATTAAAGAACTATACCAATGTGTCCCTTTCTGTTTTAGTTCTAAAAGAAAAATTTTAAGATATTTTTAAGGAGAAATTTATTAACAGCATCTATCCATTCAACACAACTTACATCTTTATTCATATTTATCATGCTAATCATCTCACAAATATAGTTTTGCCTTGAAATAAATAACATCATTTCTAAGATGGCTGTGGAAGGGTCAAATCTAAAATAACCTGCAAGAAACCAAACATAACATATTGCCAAATATATACTTTTTGTTAGGTACTTTAAGTAATTCCCTGTAATTCAGGTTTGTGACGATTACTATGGCTGGGGTGGGGTGCTCCCATTGTTTTACCAAAACTATTATAGAAGTTCCACCAAGGCTCTATTTTGTTGGAAGTTAAATTTAGTGAAAGACAGAAGTGAAACTCCAAGCCCCCAGTTGGCAATGCCAACAGTTAGATGATTAAATAAATAAAAAGGTTGAAATTCAGTGAATGACAATTTATTAACAATTCAATAAACAAACAGCTCAAATTTCCAATTATGCTCCTTCCACTTGACCCTTTAATAAGCCTGCTGCATCACTTGATTAGCAGTGTGAGATTGATCTCCATCTGTCCTTGTATTTCTACTTGTATCCTTTCTCTCCTATTTCTACCAATTCTTACTCCCCCTCCTCCTTATCTTATCTCCATATTCCCCATCCTCCTCCTTAACTTTCTCTAGACTTCTCCTCCCAACTTTAGTCTCTAGACTCTTTCTCCTGCGCTTTCTCTCTCATGACTACCCTTCTGTTGACTTTGAATGTCTTGACTAGTCTCAATTCTGTCTCCAAATCTTGAGACTTGGGACCTAATAGAACCCAAAGTTGTGTCACCTAAAAAGCTTTCTGTGAAAACACATGGACAGTACAATATTCTTCTGTAGCCCTCCCACTGCACACTATACACAGCCTATCAAAAGATAACAGTTATTAAATTGCTTCAGTCATGCATTTGTTCACATCGAGATACCCATACCTGCTTGCATGGTAAAATGACATCATAATACAGCATGGTATCAATTATATTTTATACATGCATCAATAAATTCTGTCACTACCCTGCATATTCCTAATCCTGTTATAATAAACAATATCACAATAATCAGATAAATATCTTTACCTTATACTCATACAAAGTAGGCAAATATTCAAATATCCATGCTTTGATATATTAATATATCCATAGTAACTAATCTCACATACATTAACCATGTTTCCAAATTCACAATTCAAGCATTGTGTAAATTATAAACTTATGCATTCAAATGCACTAGTATACGATGAAGTAACCTAACAGTGAATTAAAAATTAATTCTGACCACAAGCTAATAATCTACATAATTTTGTCTTGCATCTAATAATTCTCTAAGTAAGCTTAAGCCCATTTCTCAACTACACATGTAAATGAAACACTAGAATGTAATTCTGCATAGTAAATGATCCTAGTAATTAAGTATACATATTACAGATAATTATAATTATGATGCCATAATATTCTGCAAAAATCAAGCAAATAACTTACTGACCCTTTTCGAAGCTTTGTCTTACCTTAGAATCTACCTCTACGTTTTGCCACAAATTAAGAGTGGTTTCTTCTCAGAGTAACCCTATGGATTTGCAATCCCTCTGGGTGAAGACTAAAATTTCTCTTACAAGTCCGAAAGTATCATTCAAGTTGGAATGTAATCACACCCTTTGTCTCAATTCCGATTGGATATCGCTGTGAACCCATCCAATCAAACTTAGTGGAAAATGTCCCCATCGCAGTCTGTCAAAGTAGGGATGGATAAGAATGTGCCCTGTTCATCACGTGGACCTGCCTTTTATCTTTGGACTAACCTTTAACACAAAGGTGTGAAAACTGCAAGCCTTTATTAACATGGCACAATCTATTACCTTTGCCAATTCAAGATTCTGGTCTTCAGCTGGTCATGTAACCTTGCATAAGAGTTTAAACCTAGCCTCCCTGCTAACTTTAGACATGAAACACATGCTTCGGTAATATTCCCATGACTGGGAGATTATGGCTTATACCTGACTTTCTAGCTGGGGCTTAGCAAACGTAACAAGGCTCAACTACATTGCCCCAGATCTGCTATCATTAAATGCATCAGAAGGTCTGGGCCTGTTCATTTAAATCAGAAGAAAAAAAGACACAAATACTGATCTGTCAATGCTTTATGCACCAGATGAAAGTTAATTTTGTTTGCAGTTGGATCTGACTTCCGAATGAATATGGTACCATAGTTTGTCAACTTCACAACAAACCACAACATTAAGGACATAATGAACAAGAACAAGAAAACAGAACAACTTCCCAAATCCACAAGTTTTATGTCCTGACAAAAAAAATTATCTTTTGCAAAACCAGTAAATTTCATATTAAAAAAAATTTCCAGCATTTAATACATTTTATTGAAATATCTGCAATAATTTTTATTATTTTATGAACTCTGAATGGACAATATTGAGTATTTGCCTTGTGACTCAGCAACAAGATACAATCATATAAGGAAATAAAGTTATCCATCATATGTAAAAGTGTGTAGTGGGATATCGTCCTGTTTGTTTCCTCTAGCTAATCCCTACCGAATCTTTTATCTTCAACATATCTACAAACACACACAGCACAGTGTTATTTTCCAATACTCTCTTCAACATGACATCTAAGATCTACAAACACACACAGCACACAGTGTCAGTTTCCCTATTGCCTGTACAACATGACATCTGCAACACACAAAGCACAGAGTGTCATTTTCCAATCCTCTGTACAACCCAATCTTGTTGACATAGTGGGCATCTGTTATTCTGCTTTACCCAAAGTGTCATACAGCAGTTGTGGAATGAATGGTTGCATTCACCCCAAACCACTGAAAATCAAAAAGAAATAACATTAGAATATCTTATCTTCCATAGGATCAATGCAAAACAAGTATATTCATCTCAAATACAGTAAATATAAAAATTTTAATGTCATCAAATTTAAGCAAATCAAAAAAATTATATAACATAGTTACATATATATTAGTTACCATATTTTCAGCATGATTTTAGAGAAGCATAACTGATTATTTTCTTTGTTCCAAAGCATGCCAAAATAACCAACATGCCTTGTAACTTTATCCAAATAAGCATTTGGACACAACAGTTGGACACGACAATATTTCTACAATTAGAGGAAAAGAGACAGAGCAAAGATAATTATCACTTTAACATAGTGATGAAATAGCTTTCCTATCATTAGTAATAGCACTGATGAGCAAGAAATATGATTCAAATTGTTGAAAATTGGGAGAACTATGTTACACTATACGTTGGCTCACTGATACTGACACAGTGAATAGCATTTATTTCGAACTACATTACTCAGCTGTAGATGAAATTGTCTAAATTGTAAAATATAAAACATTTGATGACCCTCTATTAAAAATGAAAACCATTAAAGGTTTCATCTAAAAAAATTGTTAAAAACAATGTGCAGAGTACAAAAAAAAAACTTGTTATGTAGAGAGTCAATGAATTATTAATCTTTGTGCAGTCAAGTAATGATACTTGCATAAAATTAATGACAAACAAAATTACATTCCAAAAGTCATAAAGTCATCACAACATATTAAGGAAATAAGGATTTGTTTCATGCAAATACTTGTTTTGTATTTTCTTTTTATTAATATCAGTATGCTATTATCCACTGAAACCAATTCCTGTATATAAACATGTAGATTGTACATGAATGGATGCAGATATTATCTGCAATGGAGGTGTTAAATGAAACTGAGATGAAGACAGTCGCTTTAATGGGTTTCTCTTTTAATAACAGATAATATATTCTTTTGGCTGCACAATTGTGATTTCTTACCTATAGGTCAGTAATACAAATTTAAGCAGATGTTTTCGTAGTATCAGTGTCCATAAGCTAAAGAATAATGACACAAGGTTTTCCCCCAAATCTTTGACAATTTTTATCATACAAGAAATTACTGAAACTGTCTTCATGTATACAGTAAGAAAGCCGTTCCTCTAATTTCTGAAAGCAGCAATTAGTATTGTATAGACTCACTCACAAGTTAAGTCAAACTGCATGGACCCAAATCTGGCATTCAATAATGCACCAGATCTGGATCCATGCAGTTTATTACGTGTAATCAGTAGAACATAAGCCCTGATCTGCTAGTGCATTAGCTGATGGTATATCATGGACTATGTTATTAACAGTTCAACGTATGCACAAGTATACATGTCTCTACTGTTTTATTAATGTTGAATAATTGTAATGCCTGAAAATATTATAGCATAACTATGGTTTTAAGCTTTAACAATTTTATTTGTATTGTTACAATGTATGCAGTGTCGCAGTTTATAGTGATGTCTAACACTGGGGCAGCATGCTGCAGATATGCAGCAACATGCAGCACCCAGTCATATTATCCTGACACCAAGCCAACAAGTCCTAACACTCACCTCCTAATGCTGAGTGCCAAGTGAGTCAGCTACTAATACCACTTTTTTAATACATAACTACGATTCTTTCGAAACAAAGTCTTAAAATTTCAAAGCATAAATATTATTTTGGCCAAAACATGGTGGTATGTATAAACAGTTTGTGAAAACATATAGAAAATAAGATAATTGCTAAATGACCATTTGTTTCTGCATCAAATGTTTTTACACGATCCAAACAATGTCAATACATGCTAGCTTGCTATACTTTGTAAACAAAAACAAAATATCAGATCTATTCCAATTATGCAACATAAATGATCCAATTTTCTGATGATGTCTGTCTAACTACTGATGTTAAGCTATTAAATATTAATACCTTTTTGTTTGAAATTATTTACATACACTACATTTACGTTCATGTTCATATCTTCATCTAGAAGCTAGCCAATTCTCACGATTTTAGTGTATCAGCTGATTCAGCTTAAGGAAGACCTATTTAGTAACGAGTAACTACACTGATTTATTTGCTTTTGCTGGTTTTACCTTTAGCACATTATTCACCATATCACATGTGTGATATGTATGAAATGTGTGCTAAAAGCCTTTCTCAAATATACACCATTTTATCCAATGCTACATGGCCTAGTTCTGCTGTTTTTACTAGCACTAAATTCTTTATCTTTTTCTTTCTGTTCCCCAATATTGGTTATTCTCATTCTTTTTCTCCCTCATTATTTTTCACTAGGCTCTTATATCATTTCTTTTCTTTCTATCCATCATAATACAAAAGACCAATATTGATCATGTTTTACTTTACTGTGACTGCTGCTCAAGCACATTTTTTTGCTCTCTATTTTTCTTGTCTAAAATACTACACATCAGTCAAGTCTATAATTTTCTCTTGCTTCTTAATTTAACAGAGATTAGGTTGAGAAATAAAATTTGGAATAGAAGGCTTTTCCATAATTCATTCTAAACTAAGTAACATGGTGAATAATTCTACATACTTAGTGGTGTAACAATGTACTGAGATATCAGTATGAAAAAATATAATGCTGTATCACAATTCATACTAGAAAAAATTCTTAATATTTACATATTAATCATAATGACCCATTAGACAGACTGGTTGTGGAATATTCAGTTTCGCTGAAAATATCTAATCTTGCAAAAGAACACCATAACCAGTCAATCACTTGGTTTACTAATGGTTTATTGCCAATCACTTACAAATTAGCATGAGCATTTAGTTAATAAGCAGGCAATAAGAACTGTTTGGACTCATCTTGGCTTTAAACGCAAAATGAGGGCAGAATTAATTGTCAGTAGTATGCGGTAGATACTTATTTGGTTTGTTTTTATTCTAACAACACAATCATCTTGTTTGTTTCTATATTTGAAAACACACTCATTCATTTATTTTATACTGATCAACCCAGTCATAATTTTTTTAATACTTACCAACACAATCACCATGTTAAATTTAAAACTTACCAACAAAATCATCTGGTTTGTTGTTATAATTACCAACAAAATCATCAATTTAATTTACACTAACCAAACAATCACATTTCACCAACACGAACATCTTGATTGTTTTAATGCTTACCAACACAATCATTGTCATTGGTTTTATACTTATTAATACAAATGTAATTTTTTATTTTATACTTACCAACGCAATCATCTTGTTTGTTTTCTGACTGACATCTCAGACAAGCATCTAAAAAAAAATGAAAAAAGGTAAATATTTTACCCTATCTTATACAAATACATAACTAAAATGATCTATTTGCATCACAATTCATAAACTATCATTTTAAACAACGAAATTATTTTGCTGTTGGGTTTCTGGGTTGAGTTACCAAGTGTTCAACATTCATAGATGGTTACAAGAAAAAGTAGAAATGATGTCAGTTACAGTTTATGACATATTAAAGTATGTTAATAATTTGTCCCCATTCGTGTTTCTGAATAGATCCAAAGCATAACTGTTGCCATCACCTTGGTTCATATGTTTCTCTGTTATGCACATCTAAATGTACCTCTAGTCTCCTGACAACTCCGGTGGCCTAGTGGTCAGAGTGGATGTCATGGGTTTCCAAACAAGCCAAGCCATAACAAGACTTGTAAAAATGGTACTAATAGCTGCCTTGCTTGTCATTCATGGTGTCAGGATAATTTGAATGGGTGGGACATCATGCTACATGCCTGCAGCATGATGCCTCAGTGTTAGACATCACTATGAACTGCCACACTGCAGACATCATAGCAATATGGGTGAAAAATTGTTAAAACTTGTTAAACATTTGAATCACACACACACACACACACCTTTATCTCATGAAAAAATTTAAATTATGTTTCACAACATCTACATGAATTACTTTACTTAATTACAGTTATTAATGAGAACCAATTACAATTTAATAATTTCCCACCAATTAAATACACTATGCCCCAGCCCTATAAAAAGTCAATAATGATGTAGTCTGTTAAAACATCCCTTCAGCACTGGGCTCCTTCACATATAATGCCTGTTACCAGTAACAGTATGGACCAGCCCTGTTGAAAAGTCTCTCAGTGTGGGCTCTCATAATGTGTACAAACCTAGAAGATATTGTCAAAATTTTGGTAAAATACTGTTGAACTGCTCTGGAGAAACAACAAACACACCATAACATACTCTATTTGAGAACCAAAATGATTTCAATGACAATCCTTATCTCACTTGCCTGCAAATCTGGAGATTCTAACAAGTCTGTGCAGTGTGAAAAATTTAACTATGTAATAAATGATGACAATTTCACTTTCTCATGATGGTCAGAGGTTTCTTACCAGGGTGTTCCCCAGGTTTTTCCTCCATCAGTTTTAATGGCAGCCATATATATGCTATCTTGTACTGAGAACTGGTTTTAAAAACCCCATCAGACAATAATATCAGTTGTCATTTTCAAGCTCTAGCATATGGTTCTAGTGGTCCTATAAGCTACTACTCCAACTGAAATTCTGGCTCACCCAACAATTTAACAACTTTATGCTTACTTTTAAGGAAATGTACTAGCATGGCACCACTGTCTTGTTTTGATATGGAAAACTAATTCATGATAAGGTAACTATTTGTTTTGTATTTTTTGTAATAAAAATGAATTAGACAATAGTAAGGACAATCAACTTATCTCAAATTTATATATATATATATATATATATATATATATATATATATATATATATATATATATATATATATATATATATGTATATATAAAGAATACAAATCATATGGCGAATAACAACCCTCTCAAGCGTACTGGATCCACCAAGGGATCACGTTTGTCAGGGATTAATTAAAATAGATGCAATAAACTGATGTTTAACTTATTTTTATTTCAGATTTCATAATTTTATAAATTTTGTATCAAATTCCAGAACAGAAATGTTTAGTTAAAGTTCTGATAGCACAAGTTATGGCTGATGATGTCATCATATTCAAATATTAGAGCCTAGACCCAGAAGATTCTGCGTCGTGTTCGGAACAATTATTAGACCTGTACAGATATTTACTGCTGAGTAGAAGCTAGTACAAATGGGTTACTTCCTCAAATGGTTCATGTTTCAAGGGTTTGTGACCATAATGGTGAAAATAAAGGTTAATTTGCTGGATTGGATTTGTGTTATGGTCATCTGAGAGTGATGATAAGGTATGTTATGGTTTTTTTAATGGATATGTGTAGTTTTTCAGTCTTCATGCGATTCTGAAGGGATAAAAGATGTGTAAGAAAAGTCTAATCAAGCAGAGGGTTGTGGTTGAGTTGCATTCCTTATTATTTTATAATACTGTTACGGTGATTTCATGTAGTCAGAAATTTTATCATGCTTTATTGATAAAACTGCAAACTCCTGTGGTTTGATTGGGGGGGGGTTCAGGTGGGGGGGTAATGCTTGATAAAGAATTACTCCAACAGTCACAAACAGAAAACTATATATTTTACACTTGCTTTGAAATAATTATAGCAATCAGATGAATTTATTATGATAACTTTATTGACACATCTTTTCCATACAACTACTTTTTATATGATGATAAAAATTGATTTTATATTTTTTCCCATACAAGAATAGACAAATAACTGAATAGACATGGAGATATCATTTTAAAATCTCTGAGCATGGGCATCTAAGATTTGAAAATGTCCTGCCTTTTTATTAATTTCAACAATATACTGCTGTCTGATTAATAAGGAACAATTACCAAACTTTCGCCATTAAAAAGATCGTAACTGGGACTGTTATATAGAACACGCCAAATTAAATGGGTTCATCTGATGGGTTATGTACTTTTTCTAAGCTGAAACTAACATCATCTTCTGATGCTAATATTTTGTAACAGCGTTTGCAATAGCCACTGCTTTGATCATGCAGAACAAGCACTAAGTCCTTATCAGAGAGAGGACATTTAATGGGGGTTGGCAAAAGCATGTGTCTTAAAATGGTGTTTCTTGCTTTGACTTTCTTATATAAAGGACACTGATATTCATTTTCTTACTTTAAATAATTCATGTCAGCTATACTGCAACATCTCATATTTCCAAAGAAGACACAATTCACTCCTTATAAGACAGACAAAATGTGTTTTATAGAACGTATTCACCTACCAGAAAAAAGCAAAAGCTGAATGAAAATGATATTAAAGAGAGGAATAATTCTTATGATAGGGAAAAGTATAATCAAACATTTCAGACAACATGGACAAAAGACAGGGTATAGCTGAATTATGATGAAGACAAGAACGTTATGCGGTATAACTGGTGTGCGAAATTAGAAAAATACAAACACAGAGAAAACATCCAGTTTTGTTGTAGGTTGTTCGAAATTTAAAACTGAATAAGTAAAGGTGCATGAAAGCTTGGGCAACACACAAATAACAGAAAAGCAGCTATGCAGATACCACCAGAGGAATTGACCGCCAGTAAGATCTTGGAAAGATTTAACAAAATGTGTTAAACCATAGGTGCTCTACGGAAGCTTGATGCTGAGGAAAAAAAAAACATAGGTGCTCGATGCAAGCTTGATGCTGAGAAAAAAAAAACACCCAATAATCTGAAGGTAAGCAATCACAAAGAGTGACAAAAATATATCAGATTACCTCCATGACCCATTCTGACATAGGACACTCTATCATACTATATAAGAGACAAGGGCAATAACTTCCAAATACTTTATTTTACCCATGACTTTTAATTTCTTTCTGCTTTTTTGGTCATTGAAGGCATATGGCCATAATCTATGGCTTATTTTACTCCTGAGATATTTTACTATTCATCAAGATATAATTGACTTTTCTGTGTTGTACCAAACTGAAGTTACAGGTTCCGAAACATGCGAATTTCGCCTGCCGGGACAATGTTGCTCTCAGGTGACAACAGGTGAAAGTTGCTATGGTAAAGAACCGAAGACACTTCAATGATTTTGCAAGGATGTGTTAGCTGGATGAGATGAAAGGAGTTGATGTTGGAGACACTTACAGGATTGATAAACAGGTTGTTATATTTACTTATTACATCATTGGTTGTTAAAGGCAGAAATCTGTTTTGATGGAGCATTTCGGGTCAGTTCTTGTCGGTGCAAGTGTGGATGATGATGTAGTGAATTGGAATGGGGCATATTAAAGAGTTTAGTCTACAGCAAGTACGTATATATTCAGATATTTATTTTAAAAAATACAAGAAACATCATTGACGCCAGATTTGTTAAAATTCTTTATATAGCATAGTATCTTGATTTTAAACGGTAACCATGTAAGAAAAGCTTTCAAAAAAATTAATATCAACATTATTTAAGTATTGACATTATTTTTTTTTTGATGTACATTTATTCAGATCATAATTTTCTTAATGTATTCTGTTATCTTGCAAAGACATATATGCTTTGACTTGGTCCACAGTTGTAAAATGATGTGCATCTGACTGAAAGAATATTATGGCATTGATTGACCTTATCCTAACAATCCCAGCCAACTCTGCTGATGCTGAGAAGGGTTTCTCAAAGATACAAATGGTGGGGAGTGAATGCAGATCATGTTTGCGACCTTGGGTTCTGACAGACCTACTCTTTATAATGTTCCATACAAATGATATTCCAACAAATGATCCATCACCAGCAGTGCATTTGTGGAATGTTTCAGGGAGATAGGTAAGGAGACCTAAACAAACCCCATATGGAACCAAAGTGCAGGTGGAGGATGAGAATGGACATCTTGACCCTTTTCTGGAATTTGATCCAGACATTCTTGAGAAACAAAAAATGTGAATTGACTGACTGATGATTTGAAGCAGGATTTGATTTATAATTCTGTAATTCTGCATTTCATATGACAATGCTATTTACGAATAATATTGTTGTTAATCTCAATACAAGTTTGTGATATTGTTTTTGGACAACACTAGTAAATATTTGGCAGGACTAGTAAATTTGTCAGCATACTAGTCCATCTGGCTACAAAGAAATTTGTGTTAAATTCGAGCCCTGCAATCTTGTATGAATATACTCTCAAAGGCACAAGTTAGCAAATGAGCAGGCAACATAATATCTCGGGGGTTCAATTGTCCAGAGACCTCTCATGGAAAATGCATGTTGACAAGAAAGTGAAAAATGGGAACTGTAACCTTGGTTTCTAATGCCATAACCTCCAAATCAACAATGAAAAAGTAAAAAGCTCAGCATATTTCACTCTGGTTTGAACAGGCCTTGAGTATTGCTTAACTGTGGAACTCACAAAATAAAGATCTAATAAATAAGATAAAGATGGTTCAGAGGTGAGCTGCTAGATTCACCACAAATAAATATTGTAACACTAGCAGTGACTAGGGCAAACCACAGGAAAAAGTTCCAATTAAAGTCAGCATCAACAAATTGTTTCAAGTTTAGCTTCTTCTCATGTACAATAGGAACTTGGAACAAATTACCAGCAATAATTGCAGAAACTCCTAACTTGGTATCTCACAAGCAGGAGCTTTCCAAACTCACACTCTAATAAACTAGTCAGCTACAAATAAGACCTAGTGATTCTCAGGGCTATGCTGGTTGAGGTTTCATATCTCATTCCTGCTATGGTGGCTTGATTAGTCTGAGTATGAATGGACAAGACTAACACTAACACTGACAATCTTTCACTTATTTCCTTTCCTGTCATTACTCTTCCGACTGTCACTTCCGTCTTTTCTTTATCTTTGGTCACGCATCACCAGTTGCCTAAAGTCAAGTGTGACTGCATCAACGTATTTCAGACATATTCAACTGTTTATTGCAGAAAAAATTGCTTGTATAAAATTTAAAGTTTTAATTTTTGTCCTTTAAAATATACTTTAAATACAAAGAAGAATTATATGATGGTTGATTAATACACCCCAGAAATGATTCTTTCTCTTTCCAACTTATTATCTTTACAATTATCATCCTGCAAACGTGAAGTTTCTATTTTAAAATATGGACCTAGAGTACTGATCAATGTTTCCAGAATTCTCTTCAGCAAACGAAGTTCCAGCTATAAAAAAAAAAACAAAAAAAAAAAAACGGAGGGTCCAGGAGAAAACGTGATAGACCAGCACCAAGACAAACAATCAAAAGCATAGAAAAAATTATATGAGAACCTAATTTTGCATATCATTATCGACTCTTAATTAGGCCAAGGCAGCTTATAAACCAAATGTGGGATCAACTAATACTATCTGAATGAAACAACTAAACAACTAGTAAAAACAAAAACATGCTGCTTTTTTAACGCGCAACGGATGTATCATAACTTCGGACATGGATACGTCTTACTGGACGGTCGGAAAACGGATTATTTTAAATAGTAAAAAACTACAATATAATGAGCACTTACCCATCACCTGAACTCGACATATTGCGCATGTATCACATTCTACGTCCCAGCTCCACATAGCTACAAGGTTCCACTTTTTCAAAGTAAACATTTTCTCTGGCTTCTGGGCAATTTCTCTATCCGCACAGCGATCAACCTCCATCTCGTCTGCCATGTTTTGTCGTAGTTGTTGTGAATAACTTCTATGTTCACTCCTCCGTCTTATGATGAGCACCCTAGTAAGTTTGTTCTCTCTCTCTCTCTCTCTCTCTCTCTCTCTCTCTCTCTCTCTCTCTCTCTCTCTCTCTCTCTCTCTCTCTCTCTCTCTCACTCTCTCTCGTTATAATTTGTTTTCTTTGTTTTCATTTTATTTTCTTTCTCTTTTTGTGGTATACTATTTGGGTGCTGCCCTTTTCAACAGTTTTATTGTATTGACATTTAAGAATTTTTCATGATCCCTTTTTTCTTCAGATTTTTTAGATATAATTTGAATCGGCTTCATAATTTTGAATTTTCTCTCTTTTGTTTTTTGTTCATGTCATTTGTTACTATGCTCTGTCATTTCTACACTTTAGTGACAAAATCACGCCATCCATGTATACTAATTTTGTTCTTTATCTATGATATTTTTATAGTATTTTCTGTATCCCTCGTGTTTTGTGTTTAACATAAATTTGCATGCGTGGATGTTTAAACCCCTTCATTAATAACCGTGCCATTTATCAGTATGTCACATTCTAAAAACTTATTTTCTTTGAAAAAGTTTTGTGTCCTTATTAATGATAGTCCTAATGTGTTTTTCATCACTACACTCGGGCTGTTGCTCCGTATCAAGGTATCTCTGACTTGAACATTATTTATATCCTAGTATAATAAATACAATATAATAAATGGTCTTGCTATTCATTATTATGATCAACACATTCTTCCAATTTTTTCTATGTCATATTGTTTGTCTTACACAGATAAATTACTTTGAGTAAGACCTGCGCTCTATAATCCCCTCCCTTTAGGTCTACTAGTTCATAAATAACTGGATCACTTAAAATTACTTGCCTGATTTTATATCTTTCATCGGTAAAGTAAGGAAGCTAGCCCTTTCAGAAACTGAGAATGTTGTACCTATTTTTAATTTGGGCATGCATTATTTGTCTAAAAAAAAGGCAGTGGACTTTACTGATGCCTTCTGTCTCTTTCTTGCTAAATTTAAATCAAATGTCAAATTTCACAGATATTTCCACCTCCTAGTCTTGAAGTAAAACAGGGATGCTAAATGTTTTCTTCATTAAAGGCAGCCTGTTAAATGGCATCATTTCTAAAACACCGTAGTATGTCTTTTTATGCATGAAATCGTCAAATCGCCATGTTTATTTTCTTGCATTTTGTTCTTCAAGACAACTCGTTCTTGGCACACTTTTATTACATTCAAATATGTAGGCATTATGTCAATTAATACTGACATTATTATTTTCAATATATTAAATAATGTAAAATAATCAAAACATCTTTACTAAAACTATTTAATACAATGCAAAGTAGCTTATGTACCCTATTTATGCTTTGAGTTTAAACATGAACTCAAACTTAAATCTTGCGTTATTGAGCTATATATATATATATATATATATATATATATATATATATATATATATATATATATATATATATATATATATATATATATATATATATATATATATATCTCTTTGTCGTGGTATTGTCATTGCACTATGGGAGGTGCTTTGAAGTAGTTGATGCCAAAAACTGCATTTCACATCTGTCAGAATATTTTTAAACTTATTTTTTCCATCATTAATTTATTTCGTGTTGTCTTATCCCCAAACGAGCTGGGTTATATTACTGTTTTGATTATTTGAGTTAATTGATAACTGCATTGCCATTATGATTTCTATAATAATTACCAGGATATCACAAACGGCCATGTCTAAGGATAATATGGACTTAAGAGAGATTGACAGGTGTAAGGTGAAGTTGTTTGCATTTGCACAGGAGTCTGCAGTTTTATCAATAAGTCAAAAATTTCGACTACATGAAATTACCTTAACGGTATTATACAATATTATTTGACTACATGAAATTACCTTAACGGTATTATACAATATTTTTGTATAATACCGTTAAGGTAATTTCATGTAGTCAAAATTTTCGTCGTGCTTTATTGATAAAACTGCAGACTCCTGTGGCATTTGCAAGATGCACAAAGAAGAGAATACTTGCATACCTCTATTTATCTTTTGTGTATTGTGGCTGAAAATTATTTGGATATTGTACTTGGGGAAATGTACATGCATACTGAAATACTGCTCCCATGTACTTAAAACAGCAAACTGAATTTAGTCTAAAGTACGCTATCTTTAGCAGTTATTAAAATTTTGAAAACAAATTTTGGCAGACTAGAAAATACCAGCTTTTAAAGTGTATAACATATAAAACCTTATCGGCTTTATATGTTTTTTACAATTTACCCTTGAAGTCCATGAAGTGAAACTGACCTTTCGGAGCTAGCAGTTATTCGTTAGATGCGTATGTGAAATATGGGCAAATTGCATGTTCTATAACCTAAATTATTCGCATCAAAAATTAAGAGAACAAAAATTTATTTTCTATTAAAAAAACAGCATAACCAATGAGAAAAACATAAATTAAAATAAAAGCATACCTAAAATGCAGCGTTGACAAGTTCTCCAGTTTCTGCAAAAGCTTTGGTCTCGCAATCAATGCTAAGAAGACTGCAGTACTGCATCAGCCAGCCCCGGGAAAGCCCTATACTAAGCCAAACATCACGGTCAGCAGCCAAAAACTCAACGCAGTAAACCACTTCACCTTCCTTGGCAGCAGTTTCAAAGAGTGTCACTATTGACGACGAGGTGAACCTCCGCATTGCCAAAGCCAGCGCAACGTTTGGCAGATTGTATGACAATGTATGGAATACAAGAGACATCAGCATCATGACCAAACTAAAGGTCTACAGGGTAGTTGTACTCTCCACATCACTCTACGCATACGAAACGTGGACGGTGTATCAACGCCATGCCAGGATGCTGAACCACTTTCACACCACAAGCCTCAGGAAAATAATGAATATCAAATGGTAGACACCGAGGTACTAGCCAAAGCAGGCCTCTCCAGCATTCACACCATCCTGTTACAGTCCCACTTACGCTGAGCCGGACATGTTGTACGCATGCCAGACCACCGGCTGCCCAAAAGACTCTTCTATGGCGAGCAACAGCAAGGACAGAGATCCCACGGAGGTCAGAAGAAACGTTCAAAGACAATTTGAAAGCTGCATTGAAAACGTTCAGCATAGACCCTGACTCATGGGAGCAAATAGCTAGCGATCGAGTCACTTAGCGTTCCTATCTTCACAAAGGCTCCAAGCTGTGTGAATCGAGCAGGATAGCAGCTGCAGAGATAAAGAGGAAATGTCAGGAAAGCACGTGCCAGCTACCCTCCTGGGGATGTCCCACTTATCCAGTGTCCATTCTGCAACCGAATATTCCGTGCAAGGATTGGCCTTACCAGCCACCTGCGCACACACAGAACAGAACCAGCCCCTCCAACTCACGGATGACTAGAGTGGTCTTCGTCGACTCGATGGACGAACAA
This sequence comes from Potamilus streckersoni, assembly GCA_016746295.1. Taxonomy (NCBI): domain Eukaryota; kingdom Metazoa; phylum Mollusca; class Bivalvia; order Unionida; family Unionidae; genus Potamilus; species Potamilus streckersoni. Next base: position 164,802 of record JAEAOA010002271.1, on the reverse strand, counting down.
CACATTCAATGGCCGGTCTTAGGCCAATTGGACTGATTTGGCCCTCGCGTTAGTAATTTTGTAAAAATATATCTAAAGAGATAAAATGATTTTAAAACGTGGAATAGACTTTTAAGTTCAATATTATATCAAACTTCTTTAAAAGTTTTTTTCCAAATGCCGTGCTCAGATGGGATCCCCATGTATAAATTGAGAAGAGGGGATGGTCCCGCCAACACGATCCAAATCGAGCACCGCGTTTGCCCAGGCCGTTCCTGTCAATACATAAATAACCTAACCGAGACAAATTGTAAATTTGCGCTAAAGACTTTAGTAAAGCATGTGTAACTATCTCCAAATTAAGCATCAATATATCTATAACGTGGTAGTTTAAGAACTGTGTTTATCGTGTAAAGAAAGGTGGTCATTGGTAAACTATGGATAGCCATATTACTCCTGTATTGAGATGACGAAGATCTTGAATGTAGTATTCTAGGTTCTTACTACTCCAGTTGTATGGTTAATTAGTCGGTCCATTGTTTAGTTATTGAGGCACGAAATACGTACTGATCTCCCTCATTTACAGTCCAGGCCGTACTATCCACCATTTTATGATTAGGCCCTAACAGGAAATCATCACAGCTAATTAATAGTAGAGCGTGTCTGTTTTTTTTTCTTCTCCAGAGCAGATAATTTGGCCTATTTTCCAACATACCTTATCGTGCGCCTATGTTCTAGAATTTCACCCCGAATTTACTCACTCGAATGCCGATGACATCGCTTACAAATATCAATACCATATAAAATGGACAAATTAAAAAGTGAATTGGAACTGAATATTGTGAAACAGACAAACGTTCTTAATGTTACTAGAAGGTATGATATTAAGATACAGTTTAGGACATACCTTAGTAAAATCCGAGGGGCTAAGGTTAGATTTTTAAAAAATAAAAAAGCAACTCACTGTGTATGTGTGTGTATATATATATATATATATATATATATATATATATATATATATATATATATATATATATATATAAAGAGAGAGAGAGGAAATAATATATTGACTCCAACGAACATTGCAGTCCCCGCCTCAAAGATAAAGAAAATTAAAAAATGGTCAGTCCCTTAGAGGTCACAGCTTATACATAAATGCAAAAATAATTACAAGAAGCCAAATGTAGTAGTAACATCTACAAAATACCCGGATGCAGTTACCTCTGTATATATATATATATATATATATATATATATATATATATATATATATATATATATATATATATATATATATAAAGAATACAAATCATGGCGAATAACAACCCTTTCAAGCGTACTGTATCCACCAAGGGATCACGTGTGTCAGGGATTAATTAAAATAGATGCAATAAACTTACGACGAACAGTACGAAACTAGTAACTAACTAGCCTAAGCGCTTTCGACTCTTAAGGAGTCTTTTTCAAAGGCCAATACAAAACATATATACGATAAACAAATAAACACAAAAACGTTGTGTTTGTAAACCTCTACATGACTGTTTTCACATGTGCTAAAACTATACATACAACCAGCTTGTATAGACTAGATGCGGAAACTGAAAACGTTGTATAATTCCCTAAAAGTCTACACGCCAAAGCGACATCCTAGTCAGGGCAAAGCTAACGCCAATCGCTAGTCAAAACCATTAAGAGTCGAAAGCGCTTCGGCTAGTTAGTTACTAGTTTCTCTCTCTCTCTCTCTCTCTCTCTCTCTCTCTCTCTCTCTCTCTCTCTCTCTCTCTCTATATATATATATATATATATATATATATATATATATATATATATATATATATATATATATATATAAAGAATACAAATCATATGGCGAATAACAACCCTCTCAAGCGTACTGGATCCACCAAGGGATCACGTTTGTCAGGGATTAATTAAAATAGATGCAATAAACTGACAACGAACAGTACGAAACTAGTAACTAACTAGCCTAAGCGCTTTCGACTCTTAATGAGTCTTTTTCAAAGGCAAATACAAAACATAGTTACGACAAACAAATAAACACAAAAACGTTGCGTTTGTAAACCTCTACATTTCTATCTTGACATGTGCTAAAACTATAAATACAACCAGCTTGTATAGACTAGTTGCGGAAACTGAAAACGTTGTATAATTCCCTAAAAGTCTACAAGCCAAAGCGACATCTTTTTTTACTTTGTGTACATATGTAACGCAGATTATATCCCGGATATTTGGTTCTATGCCGGTTATTCTTATAGTAAAAAATGAAGGATAAGAAGATTTAGAAAATGTTAAATTCTACTAGTGCATAGTTTTCATTTTCTAGTCTTCTTGGTTTAGACCGCTTGGTTTCAATGTTCTAAGGCGGCGTATCCAGTATGATTCCTTTTCCTTCCTGGTTTCGGAACTCCAGCTGTGGTTGTTGGCAATAGCGATAAGTATTATATCACTGAAAGTGTGGCCAGGGGAGGAGAAGTGTTCTGCGACCGGGCTTCTGTACAGCTTTTTTGTCATCCAATCAGATCTATGAAGGTTTATCCTTATGTGTAGCTTTTCAGTTTCTCCCACGTACTGAAGGCCACAGATCTTACATGTGATGAGATAAATCACATTCTCTGTTTTGCACGTTTTGTTTGGACCATGTATGTTTAGTTTTTCTTTAATCACTGTGCTAGTGAATGTCTTGGTCTCTATCATATGTTGACAGGTTTTGCATCTTTTATCGCCACAGGGTCCAGATTGACTAGGTTGGTTTTGACTAGCGATTGTTGTTAGCTTGGCCCTGACTAGGATGTCCTTTAGGTTTTTTGGTCTCCGGTAAGCTACTACAGGTTTGTTCGGAAGTATTAGGTTTAGTATGTCTGACGATTGCACGGTTGGCCAGTGGTTTGCGATGATTTTACCTACTTTGGGATTGTCTGGGTGATAGGTCAGAATAAATGGTATCCTATCAACCTTTTCTTTCTGTCCATATCTGAGTAGGTCATCACGGTTTGTTTGTTTGGCCCTTTGGATTGCCTCTGCAATCAGGTCTTTGTCGTAGCCTCGGTAAATTAAATGTTTAGCCAGCTCTTCAGACCTTTCTAGGAATCTTTCATCGTCGGAGCAAATTCTGCGTATCCTCAGTGCCTGGCTATATGGAATGTTCTTAATGCAGTGTTTTGGATGACAGCTGGTTGGGAGAAGATACTGGTGTTTGTCGGTTGGTTTCGAGTAGATGTCTGTGTGTAATTTGTTTTCCACCAGTCTGGTTGTTGTGTCCAGGAAAACATGGTTTGAGTTGGAAATTTCTGCCGTTAATTTTATTCAGCAGTCATCCAAAACACTGCATTAAGAACATTCCATATAGCCAGGCACTGAGGATACGCAGAATTTGCTCCGACGATGAAAGATTCCTAGAAAGGTCTGAAGAGCTGGCTAAACATTTAATTTACCGAGGCTACGACAAAGACCTGATTGCGGAGGCAATCCAAAGGGCCAAACAAACAAACCGTGATGACCTACTCAGATATGGACAGAAAGAAAAGGTTGATAGGATACCATTTATTCTGACCTATCACCCAGACAATCCCAAAGTAGGTAAAATCATCGCAAACCACTGGCCAACCGTGCAATCGTCAGACATACTAAACCTAATACTTCCGAACAAACCTGTAGTAGCTTACCGGAGACCAAAAAACCTAAAGGACATCCTAGTCAGGGCCAAGCTAACAACAATCGCTAGTCAAAACCAACCTAGTCAATCTGGACCCTGTGGCGATAAAAGATGCAAAACCTGTCAACATATGATAGAGACCAAGACATTCACTAGCACAGTGATTAAAGAAAAACTAAACATACATGGTCCAAACAAAACGTGCAAAACAGAGAATGTGATTTATCTCATCACATGTAAGATCTGTGGCCTTCAGTACGTGGGAGAAACTGAAAAGCTACACATAAGGATAAACCTTCATAGATCTGATTGGATGACAAAAAAGCTGTACAGAAGCCCGGTCGCAGAACACTTCTCCTCCCCTGGCCACACTTTCAGTGATATAATACTTATCGCTATTGCCAACAACCACAGCTGGAGTTCCGAAACCAGGAAGGAAAAGGAATCATACTGGATACGCCGCCTTAGAACATTGAAACCAAGCGGTCTAAACCAAGAAGACTAGAAAATGAAAACTATGCACTAGTAGAATTTAACATTTTCTAAATCTTCTTATCCTTCAATTTTTACTATAAGAATAACCGGCATAGAACCAAATATCCGGGATATAATCTGCGTTACATATGTACACAAAGTAAAAATAGATGTCGCTTTGGCTTGTAGACTTTTAGGGAATTATACAACGTTTTCAGTTTCCGCAACTAGTCTATACAAGCTGGTTGTATTTATAGTTTTAGCACATGTGAAGATAGAAATGTAGAGGTTTACAAACGCAACGTTTTTGTGTTTATTTGTTTGTCGTAACTATGTTTTGTATTTGCCTTTGAAAAAGACTCATTAAGAGTCGAAAGCGCTTAGGCTAGTTAGTTACTAGTTTCGTACTGTTCGTTGTCAGTTTATTGCATCTATATATATATATATATATATATATATATATATATATATATATATATATATATACATTATATATGTATCTATAATAGTAGCGTAGCAAGAATATCTACCCGCCCCAACCCCCGGTAAAACTTAATCATGGAGCTCCTTCTAAAAAACAAAAACGTTGTTTAATGGGAAATTTACACCCACCCACCAAGTTGCCGAGCTGCATGGGCTGTTGCTATGCCACTGGTCTACGTGCATAATACAAAGGTAACAACATAGCCAAGATAGATTGTAGTTAAAGCAGTTCAGTTAGTGTAACGGATAATTGTTCTGCATTTTAACCTAGCACAACTGATTATTGGTCTCACTTGAGAATGTGTATTATGTTGGAATTCTCTTTATAAATGAGAAGAGTTCGTAACAGAAAGAACAGACGAGAGAAACGTTTCACAAAAAAACGGTAAGTAATGCATATTTTTCAATATGATATTCGTATATATTATTGATAGGTGTTTTAAGGAATACCTATGACTTGCATACATGACTAAAAGAAAGGTAACATGCATGCACCAAGATTTTGCAGGTACAACACTGTGAATGTCTTTGTTTTTTAAACAGTTAATATTAATAATAATGTGCTTGTAGTATTTGAGGAAAATAGTTGTAGCAGTTGTGGTTGAAATAAAGAAGTTCCTTTCAGTATGTATTAGAACTTTATGGAAACGTACACACACACACACACGCAGACACACACACACACATTGCTACTGCTATCACACACATACACATACAAACACACTGCTACTGCTATCTCACACAAACACACACACACACACACACACACATATATATATATATATATATATATATATATATATATATATATATATATATATATATATATATATATATACACACATTTCAGATGGACGAAGATTGGGAACTATACTACTGGCCCGGTTTTCCTGGGCGGGGAGAATTCGTGCGACTAGTGTTTGAGGAGGCGGGTGTCAAGTTCAGGGACATGCGAGATATGGTTGGGGTGGGAGGAATATCAAGGCTTGTTCTCGAAGGAGAGTTGGGAGGATTCCCGGTGCTTGCACCCCCGGTTATCAAGAAAGGTAACAATAAATAAATAAATAAATAAATAAATAAATAAATAAATAAATAAATAAATAAATAAATATAGGTAGTTTTCCAATCAACATCATGACAATGTCCATAAATTTACCCGCTATTTTCAACTTTAGAGCGAATGCACTATTTTTATTGACCCAAATTTGCAAAAACTGACTAGTTCTTTTCAGTATAATAAGGATTTTTGGTTTGTTGCAACAGTGACACCTAAGGTATATTTAACTGAATTACATGATATTATTAGGTATGTAGATGTAAAACTATTGAATGGATTTCCGCAATATACATTCCTTTGTATCAATAAATGATGATTCCTACGTGTTTTAAGTCTAAATCTTGGACAACTACTACCTTTCAATGGATTGACAATGAAAATTGACAATGAAAATAGAAAGAGTTAATTGACTACGGTCATTTTATAGCAAAAAATAAATTAATATATTGTTCAAACTGTTCTTTTTTCTTTCTATTATGCATTTTCAAGCAAATTAATCATTCATAGCGCTATGTGTTTATGGACATTGCGTATATTTAACTAGAGCGCACTTTTTACGTGAATTGGACCTGCTTCAGTGGCCTACCGGTTAGAGCGCCTTGCTAACAGCCCAGAAGTTAATGTTAGGACTGGTGGACCTGATGTTAGGATATTGTGACTGGGTGAGACATGATGCCACGTATTATCGGCATTATGCCCCAGTGGTAGACATCACTATAAACTGCCACACTGCAGACATCGTACGGATATGACCGACAAATTGTTAAAGCTACGTTTAAAAAAAAAATCCAAAATCACACACAAACAAACAAAAAACAAAAACAGAAACACTAGTAAATTGGTCTTCGTTTCTTAAAATAAACAAAATCGCAAAACAAATCTACAAAGGGTTAAATAAACAAGAAAAGTCATTTTTATAGTGAGTTTAACTTGTTGTAACACTGAATTAAGAAAATCATGGTTATTTGGTGGGTATATGAGAATTTAAATATGACCAAAAATGTTTGCTTGCATGCTTTACAAGAGATAAACGGCTTCATGTTAAATTATTTAGTTCACCGTATGCATCCGCTTTTAGGACGAGACAAATTGTAAATAACAACGATTATAATTTACCGTATCATCTTATGCCAGCAGAATATAGCCTATCTGTAGCCATTGCTGATTACTTCTAACAAAGTGCACAAAGCCAGATCTGGCTGCGCATTATGTGACATCATATCTGGGTCTGAATAGTTGGCAGGTTGATTCACCTTAAAAGTGAGTATATACAATAGGTTAGATGATGAGGAGTAAGTGAACCTTTCATTGTTTTGTTTTTTAACTCACTGCAGGTAAGTTTCAGATGTCCCAAACTCCTGCTATATGCCGCTACCTGGGGAAGGAGTTCGGCCTCTACCCGGAAAATGCAGAGGATGAGGCACACGCGGATCAAGTCAATCTGACCATTCACGACTATATCGCTGAGGGTAAGATATATTACCAGACAAGTGAAATATTTTACGGATATATAGTTAAGTCACTAAATATTTTTTTGATGATTTGGGGATGGGTGCTCCCAATGTTTTATTTAAACTATTATAGAAGTCCCACCCAGACCCTAATTTGTTGGAAGCTAAATTTAGTGAAAGACAGATCTAAAGCTCTGGGTCACCAGTCAGCAATGCCAACAGTTAGATTGTTAAATATACAAAAAGGTTAAAATATAATGAATAACAATTTAATAACAAATGACTGAAATTTCCAATTGCTCTACTTCCGCTCGATCTCGACTTTCTCTAGATTCCTACTCCTCCTCCACTTTCTCTAGATTCTTCCTCCTCTATCTTCTCTACAACGTCTACTCTTCTGTCGACATAGACAGAATTGAGGCTGTAGCCGAGACAATCTCCAACTCTTGAAGTCTCTGGACCAGATGGAAAGCGAAATTCTGTGTCCCCTTAAAAGCTTCCTGTGAAAACACAAAGAAGATACAATCTTCTTACTTAGCCTATCATCTCACACTACACACAACCTATCATCAGATTAAATTTCATCGGTCATGGATTTGTTTACATCGAGATACATATACGTTCTTGCATGTTAAAGCAAACGGCATAGTACAGCACGTTATCAATTACTTATACATTCTACAACAAATTCCGTCACATCAATATATATTCCTAATCCCGTTATACTACACAATATTACATAATATCACAATAATCAGGCGCATTTCTTTACCTTACAACTCATACAAAGAACACAAATATTCAAATATCCATGCTCAAATATATTCATACGTCCATAGTAACTAAACTTACATACTTCAACCATTCCAAATCCACAATTCAAATATGTGTAAATTCTAACATAACGCATTAATAAATGTATTAGTTTACTACGAAGTAACCTAATAGCGAATTGCAAAATTAATTGTGACCAAAAGCTAACAACCTACATAATTCCGCCTCACATCTAATAATTATCTACGTAAGTTCAATCCCATTTCTTAAATACGCATGAAAATGAAAAACTACAAAGAATTCTACATACTAATGCTCCCTGTAATTAAGTATACAGACTACATATAGTTAAAATTATGATACCGTAACTTTCTGCAAATATCAGGAAAAAAAAAACACTGAACTTTCCAAGCTTTGTCTTTCCTTAGAATCTACCACTAAGTTTTGCAGCCAAATTATGAATCGCTTCTTCTCGGAGTAAACCCTATTGATCCGAAATCCTTTCAGGTGAATGATAAATTTTCTCCCTCGCGTTTGAAGTATAATTAGGGTGGGAATTGCATTTACACTCTCAATCTCTATTCCGATTGGATATCGCTGTGAACCGATCCAATCAAACTTAGCGGAAATCTCCCTCTCATTGTCTGTCAATTTTGGGACGGATAAGTACACGCCCCACTTACCCGCGGACTTCCATTTGATCTTTGGATTACGTTTTAACACATAGGTGTGATAACTACAAGCCTTTGTTTATATGGTGCGATCTTTCGCCCTTGCCAGTTCAAGCTTCAGGCTTACGGCTGGTCATGTAACCTTGCGTAAGAGTTTAACACTAGTCCACAGCAATCTTCAGACATCAAACACATGGCTGCAGTAATATTTCCAAGATATGTACATAATAGCTTATACATGACTTTATAGCTGGTGATGAGCAAACATGATTATTTATTTATTTACATAGGCCGCCTCGCCTTTCATGGGATGAACCATACGGCTTCTTACTATACACAGAAGGAAGAAACAAAGCCCTACATAGAACGGTTTGTCAAGGACAGGTTACCTCGCTTCCTCAAGCACTTCGAGACTCTTCTTGTAGCGAAAAATGGGGGAAAAGAGTAAGATGAGAGAGAGAGGGGTGAGAGAGAGTTGTGTGTGTGTGTGTGTCTGTGTTGTACTTTTAACTTAGCTTTAACAATCTTCCAGTCATGGGCCAAACAAAGTATATCCTGTCTGTAAGGTTTTGGAACCACAATTTGATATTTCACTGACCATTCGTCAGTAGCAGATACCTCGGGACGTCTCCATTTTCTCATAAGAACTCCATTTTTAATGAAGAAACAGACAGGTAATTCAGTTGCTTCAGATCCACTAACGGCCTGCTGAAACAAACAAGAGATCTCAGGATCCTTCTCCTGTTCAACAACAAGTGATTGTCGTTTATCACCCTGATCAGATAAAAGAGAATGAGTATTAAAAAGAGAATCACTATGATCAATACCTATCGACTGATCCAAATTTGAAGTGAAAGTGACCTCGTCAAAAGCCTGACCAATACATGTGTCAGCTAAAGGAACAGATTCCTTATCAAAATCATTCTCAAGAGCTTTCTTTGTCATAGCTCTGGTAACTGCACAAGCTGGGAATAAATCAGGGATTTCTTGTTCAATAGGATCAACTTCTGATCCAAATTAGGCTTGTCAGTTACAAGTGGATTAACCACAACCTTGTCTCCAGCTACGTCGTTGCCTAGCAACAAATGAACGCCCTCAACAGGTAAGGTATACACTACACCGACGGTCACATGTCCTGAAACTAAGTCTGATGTCAAATTAACAGAATGGAGAGGAATATTAACAAAGCCGCACTCTACTCCCTGAATGAGAACACTTACTAGAACAGGTCTTCTCAGAAGAAGGCAACACACCTGAAACTAAAAGACTCTGAGAAGCTCCTGTATCCCTTAAAGTTTTAATAGGGATAGGATTGGCCAAATCACCCAAGAATGATATAGAACCCTTCGACATGAATGGTTCGAAATTCTCCAAAATACAATCAGACTGAGGTTTATCAAACCTATCAAATGTATTGTTTTCAATACACGACCTTGACCTATAAATAAGAGCATTTGGAATAGGTCTATCTTGATTCTGGTGCCTATATTTCAATTTGAAGCACTCAGAAATGACGTGGCCTTTTTTCTTACAATAGGTACACATAGGTAGAGACAAGAATTTAGAAGCAAGTCTCTCAGAGGCTTGATTTTTAGAAGTTGTGCCAGATTGATTTTTACTGAGAGTCATTTGTTTGAAACACCTTTCTATCAGTAGGTTGCTGATTGAAAGTTTTGTTTACAGCAACTTTATGAGATCAGGAATGCCTATTTGCAGCCAGAGCAGCATTTTCCAATGTCCTAACCTCATGATCTTCAGGGTGATTTTTGATATCACAAGGAACACAGTTTTTGAACTCTTCGAGTAATACCAATTGTTCAAGTCTTTCATAATCATGTTCAATTTTCTCAGACAGACACCATCTCTTGAACAACTGTTCTTTTTCCCTAGCAAATTCAACATAAGTATGTATATTGTCTTTTTTGTAACCTCTGAACTTTTGTCGATATGCCTCAGGAACTAACTCGTAAGCTTTCAAGATGCATTCCTTAACCAAATCGTAATCAGAACTTTGTTGTACTGATAGAGATATATAGATATTTCTGGCCTTGCCATGAAGTACACTCTGCAATAATTGAGTCCAATACTCTCTTGGCCATTTTGAAATCTCAGCTACTTTTTCAAACATAAAATATTTGTCTACTTCCTTTTCACTAAAAGTGGGAACTTATCTGATATTTCCTATAATGTTAAACTTTTCATGAGACGTGGAATCATGCCTGTCACTTGCCAGATCTAATTCTTTCATTTTAATTTGCATCTCTCTCTTTCTCTCTTTCTTCAAATTGCAATCTCATTTCTTCTTTCTTAAGTTCAAGTTGTTCTTTTTGTAGTTCAAGTTGCCTTTCTTTTTCCTCTTTTTCTAATTGTATTCTCATTTGTTCTTCTAGTTGTGCCCTCTGAAACTCAAAATTTATATTTCAACTTTAGCTCTACAATTTTCACGTCAGCATCGGTTAAAGTCATACTGACAGAGGCCAAAACACTTTTGTCCAAAATATTCTTCTCAATCAAATGTTGAACTTTAATTGTCTTGATTTCTTGTTTAGTTAAAGAAGTTTTTGCTTCAGATAGTTCATACTTTCTGGCAAGTTCAAGCAATTCATCCTTCCTAAAACTCTCCAACTGGTCTTTGGTTGGAGTAGAAAGAAATCTCTCCACTCTCGACATTATTAAAGAAAAAGCTTGTTTTCACTAAGATTTTAAATAAAATGAACTAGGGGAATTTAAAAATTTTTAAATTTTAGCCAATTTCAAATATCCCGAAAGACGAGCGCCCAATTCTTTTTATGTTACGAAACGGCTCATTCTGTGTAACATAAAAAAGAAAGTTCACACAACAAGCTTTATGAATTTTAATAATGATACAACTTATTTACTAGATCACAAAATAATGTAAATTATTTAAACAAGACTTCCAGTTTTAGAGAAATGGTCCAAATTTTGTTCAAAATTAATAAAATAAGTCCTGAAAAAAGTTCTAAACAGAGACTAAAGTATGATGTTCCGGTCCAAAATGGTGGTTGTCCGCAATTTCCAGAATTTTTGACAAAAACAATGTACGTTCCAAAATTAGCAACAAAACGTCCAAATATGCAATGTTGCTCGCTAGGAAAGTTATAAAGAAGTGAATAGTTCCTCTAACACAGGTTGTGTTTTGTTTTTTTTACGTAGATATAATAACGAATTCTTCTTCTGGCACAACAAATTAAAAGTTGTATGACTCGATTCAACAACGACAGTCTCTCCGTGACTGTTGACTCTCGAACACGACAGTTTGTATGTGACTGTGTATGAATCGCAGAAACTCAAAGCATATATGGGAATGCTAAAGCGTAGCCTGAACTGCACTCACACGAGGAAGCATGCAATTTCCCTATACTTCTGAACAATGAATTTTCGTCATCATACACAGCACGTGCCAACATGAACTACATCAACGACTCAAGCAAACGTATTAAAAACATGTTAGACGATATAATGAAATAAAAAATATAAAGATTTATACAAAATTGATTTTTTAACGCACTTGGAACTCAGGGTCGTAACTATATATATCACACATATCATGATAAATCAGATTTTATATTTTATATTTTTTTGGGAGGGGTAAGGATGGACCTATTAAAATTTGCAAACACCTACCCAATAAAACCACCATCTCCCATTAATTGCTTTTAAGCTTGGTAATTTTGTGGTAATAGTGTCGGGTGGACAAAAAATAATATAACATGCTAAAATCAATAAACTTTTTACCCTTGCTGCTCTAGCTTTTGAAAGCTCCTCTTGTGCTGCTCTAGCTTTTGAAAGCTCCTCCTGCCGTAACCCTTGGTTTTTGTTGAAATGGTGTGCTTGTGCTAAGGGTTATATGGCGAGAAAACACACTTGGAACTGCATTTGGCAGGAGTCGTCTAATGGTCTTAACTCCAAATGACTCTTTCATTTTGCAGGCGGGATCGAAATTGTCTTTTCTGAAGTGGCCACTGCAGACAACATTACTATCTAGCCTGTCACTAGTCGGCTCAGTCCAGTCTTTTCTTGTCGTTCGTAATTGCTTAATCCATTCTTTCCTTGAAAAAGGATTGGTAGGAAATGAGTAGAAACTCCCTCCTTGTTTTATTGCTACAACCTACAACAATACACCCTTTTACCTTTTTGTTTCACACACGGCTCCACTTGTTGAATATAACTACTATGAAAATTTTAGAGCTGTGTTCCCTACACTACACTTCCACTTTGCCTTACGGAAATTCCCAAGCGCGAAACCAGCTACGAGCGTTTTGTCTCCAGCAATAAAAAATTGATGTTTTGTAGACATTTTTATTAATGATGAGATATATGGCATAATACCAATACAAATCGCTTCGTGAAGGTTAAATTTATAATATAAACGAAAGTCGTGCGAGTACACCAGTAGAGCTTTATGAAGCTATTTACATTCTGCATCAGATTTTGTATTAAACTGCATGTTCGGTCTAATATTGAAATGTACTTTAAATCTGTTCGTGGAAACCTTGCTTAACCAAAGTAACTGTTAGATGGCAATAGATGTATCAAACCTATGGATAAGTGATTTTGTCAACTGTAAAATATACGGTTATTATGATAATATAGACGTTTTCCATTATTTGCATGGAATTATATAATGTGGAATTTGTTCACGTATCAAATAAAAATATGCTTGTCTGCCTATATTCCAACTCTCTAATATTCAAATGCAGAGAACAAAAGGAAGAATATCAAGACATGCGAATGCACTTTTAAATAAACTACTCAAAAATCATTATTTATAAGAACTATATTTTAGCAATAGCTGCAAAAGATATTACTATTCTTATTCTTTCAGTTTCCTATTCGGCGACAAGTTAACATATGTAGACCTTGCTCTTCTGCACGTGTTGCGAGCGACAGAGGCACAATTTCACGAAGCGTGGCTAGAAGCAGATTACATCCCGGCGTTGAAAGCTTTCAAAGACAGATTGTCTGCTAGACCAAGACTTGCGGCTTACTTCGAATCTAAACGCTGTCTGCCATTTGAAGGCAATAGCATGACGTAACGCAGATTTTGTTTGTCGAATACATGTGCGCTGGTGAATATCTAGAACCCGGATAACATGTCTTTCTCATTACTATGGGATTGTCTGCCAAATTAAGTCCTTTTGCATGACATTAATTTTATCCATTCAAAATTTAGCGCATCGACGAAAGATAATTAACACTAGAAACATTTATAAAATAGTATTCACAACTTACTTCTAGATCAAAATATGTTTGTGACGTTACTGGATGGTGTGTAATTATGTGAGACCTCTATGTAAACAACAATAATGTCTGTCTACCGCAAGAAGACGCGTTATCGTATTGGATCTCTAAATGGGGATGGTTTTATTATTCGGTATTTCATTTATGTATAATCAATATTTCACATGAAAATAATAAATTATTATCATTTTTATGTTATCTTAATTTTTTAATAAAACAAAGTGGTTTCATTGTGTTAGTAATGAGTGCAAGGGGAGGTGCCTCACGATTGCTAAGGGTGAAATTCAGTCTTGCGCTGAGCATACTGTTCTATCGTTGAAGTGACATTAAACGTTTTTCTGTTGCAACTGTCAGAATACGTACCAGTTGCTGTTTTATGCATTTCTTTATGTTCTTTTGAATCGAACCATATTTTAGTATACTTTGAAATATAAATAAACATGAACAGACTGCGCAACATTTTAAGAAGTTTTAGCTCATTTATGGTTAATATCTATGATTTTATCATTAGCATAAAATTTTAATTTTTTAATAACTTGAACAATATTTCGTTCACAACTGTCAAATGCATTACAACTATTCTGTTCTACGTAATTCTTCATAGTCCATTAAATCTAGTCATATGTTCTGTACACTTCATATGTTTGAAAAAGCCTTACTTAGAGGCCGTGCTCTATCATTGAAAATAACTTATACAAAGCTTTTTTATTGTTCACAGTAAATGCTTACTAATTACTCAGGACATTCACTAGCACAGTGACTAAAGAAAAACTAAACATACATGGTCCAAACAAAACGTGCAAAACAGAGAATGTGATTTATCTCATCACATGTAAGATATGTGGCCTTCAGTACGTGGGAGAAACTGAAAAGCTACACAAAAGGACAAACCTTCATAGATCTTATTGGATGACAAAAAAGCTGTACAGAAGCCCGGTCGCAGAACACTTCTCCTCCCCTGGCCACACTTTCAGTGATATAACACTTATCGCTATTATTAACAACCACAGCTGGAGTTCCGAAACCAGGAAGGAAAGGAATCATACTGGATACGCCGCCTTAGAACATTAAAACCCAGCGGTCTAAACCAACAAGACTAGAAAAAGAAAACTATGCACTAGTAGAATTTAACTTTTTCTAAATCTTCTTAGTATCCTTCAATTTTTACTATAAGAATAACCGGTATAGAATCAAATATCCGGGATATAATCTGCGTTACATAAAAGTACAAAAAAGTAAAAAAAAAGATGTCGCTTTGGCTTGTAAACTTTTAGGGAATTATACACAGTTTTCAGTATCCGCAACAAGTCTAGACAAGCTGGTTGTATTTATAGTTTACCTCATGTGGAGACAGCCATGTAGAGGTTTACAAGCACAATGTTTTGTGTTTATTTGTTTGTCTTATATATGTTTTGCATTTGCCTTTGAAAGAGACTCATTAAGAGTCGAAAGCGCTCAGGCTAGTTAATTACTAGTTTCGCACTGTTCGTCGTCAATTTATTGCATCTATTTTAATCAATTCCCTGACACACGTGATCCCTTGGTGAATCCAGTGCGCTTGAAAGGGTTGTTATTCGCCATATGATTTGCATTCTTTATATATATATATATATATATATATATATATATATATATATATATATATATATATATATATATATATATATATATATATATATATTGATAGTTATGTGCAAACGGTGATTGAGGTATAAGCTACAGACGATGCGCTGAAAGTAAATTGGAAGATCAAATAAAAGCAACTGTTTCTGAATATATTTTGTTTTTATTTCATACATACAGAAACAATTTTATGTATTTTGTTTCAAACAGATTACATAAGAAGTTTATTAGTAATAAAGCAAATGCTCTCCAGTACTATCAATAAGCATGAAATCTGCCAGCCATTGATTTAGTCATCTTGCATGTAACGATGTGAGACACTTTTTGTCCTGTCCGCCTTCAGAAGTAAAGATGTATATAACAAGAAAGGAAAAACGCTACAATACTGAGCTTAATATACATAGGTTTTGTGTGTACATATGTTTAGCAGTTTAGCATTGGGTTTAATATTAAGTGTGGATGGACGCATGAGGGACACTGCGACCAAAGTAATGGATATATGCCTGTAAATGAGTTATCTGACATGTAGCAGGATTTGGTTGGGCATCAATATGCAAAATATATGGTTTTCGTGAGCCGTGTATGAAGTGTCGAAAAGAGATTGTAAGACGCATGTGGGAAAAAATAAAATTATTATAAAATTATCAAATTATCATTCTGATGTGCAGTCGCTTGCACTGTAATCTCTCCTATTCTGAGAAAGGCATGGAAAGCCAATGTAAACATGGTCGAAAACATGATACGTCTGAAATGGTTTGAGACGGTATGCATCATTGAAACTGTGAGCATATCCAGTACAACTTTGTCAATTGACAAACGAACATCGTGAGATTTACTTTTGTGAATGGTTTGAATCAGTTTTTGAATAAGGAATGATGACGAGGGGTCTGAGAAGCCGTTGAGGTTGTGAACATAGCCAACTGCAGAAACAAAAGTGGATATCGAGGATGCTGCATATTTCTTGTTGATTAAGTGCGCTATGAAAAGGGCCAAATTGGTTATTGATACTGGGAGAGAAAATTTGGTCAAGGTGTTTGATGTGAACTCTTTATATAGCGTCCAAGCCCTCTTATATGTGGCTTGTGTAGATGGGTGAAGGATATTTTTGAGCAAATGGTCAAGCGTACTCTCTAGCTTGGCATGGTTGGAAGACGCGTAATGCGATGAGGGTGCAAGTCCGCATAGGGAGCCATGGCATGGAAACTCAAAACCTGTTGGCGAGAAAGGGCATCGACAAGTATGTTACGTGTACCAGGTATATGTTTTGCCTTGAACAAAATATTTAGTTTACGGCAAGAGAATACAAATTTGCGAATGAAATTAATGATTTTTGTGTCCTTAGAGGATTGCTTGTTTATGATTTCAACTAACGCTTGTTTGTGAGTGTGAAAATAGATACATTTATTGGATAAGTATTCTCCCCAGATCTGAACTGCCAGAACGATGGGGTAGAATTATAGAAGCGTTATATGTTGGTATGCCCATGTTTGATCCCAGATGCCATAAAAATAGTGTGTGCCTAGGACTGCACCATATCCTACTGAGGCAGAAGCATCTGTGTACATGTCCAACGAGTCAGAAGTCATCCAAATATCAGATAAGAATAAGGACCTACCGATAAAACCACTTAAAACGATTTGCCAGGCCCTTAAGTCTTCCTTTGTCTCTTTTATTAGTCTAATATGGTGATGCGCTTTTGAGATGCCAATTGTCAAGTTGATGAGTCGCCTAAGAAAGGCCCTTCCCGGCAGGACAACTGCGCAAGCAAAGTTAAGCGTACCTATGATGGATTGCAACTCCTTGAGAGTAATTTTATCTTGCGCGAAATATAAATGTTAGAGTTTAGCACATTTTTCATGTTTGTCCGTGGGAAGGCGAACCTCCATTCCCACGGAATCCAATTCGTATCCGAGGTTAATCATGGTTGTTGATGGGGCAAATGTTTTATCCGCAGCCATAGGAACGCCGATATCAGCACATACAGTCAGGAAGCGATCAAGCTTATGCTGGCATTGGAGACGAGTTGTATCTAGTATTAAAAAATCGTCCAAAATATGTCATGTTTGTTATAGATAACTTTGTATTCGCTATCCATTGAAGGGAATTTTAACATTGGGTTTAATATTAAGTGTGGATGGGTGCATGAGGGACACTGCGACCAATGTAATGGATATATATATATATATATATATATATATATATATATATATATATATATATATATATATATATATATATATATATATATATATTCTCTCTCATTGCAAACTTAATTTTTAACTGTGTCAGTGTAATTTTAACAACATATGCACGTAATTAATTTCGATTAGTGATAATGATTTCAGTTTCACAAATAAGACATTGCACAAGACAGACGTGTGATTAAAACAGAACAAAATATGCGTGTCTTTCCCACGTTCAACCATAAAGAACAAACACGAGAACTAGCAGTTATGATATAATAATTCAATCCTTTTGTATTCCAATTAAGAGCATGCATCATTTTCACAGGAAGAAAAACACAGTATGTAATTTCAATATGACTGTCTATTGTTGTACAAGGTTCAAGTTGTTGAAGGAAGCGTGTACTTGAAAGCTACACTTAATCATGAAGAGAATGCGACCTAAATATGTTACTATTGTTCATTCATACCAAGTTTGATGAAAACTTGAAATGTGTTCATGGAGTACATACGTTCAACCAACTTACTGAAACTGACCTAAATGCAAGACTAAATATAAACCTTTGTGAGTAAATGGATGGGCAGATAGACAAGCTTGGTATACCTAGAATATTCATCGTGATGCATGAAAAATGAAGGTTTGGGGAGACGGGTGGCCGAGTGTTTTAAACCGCTCGACTTTACCGATCACTACCAACTCATGTCCATCCTCGAGTGTTCGAGTATCAAGCTCGGCCAGTGTGGGTATGTAAGAAAGCTCATCGATAGGTTCCCATGGGTTGGTTGTTTCTTTTTCGGAGTTTTGCCGGGGACCTTCTCCACAAATTATACTGTCCGTCATGCATAGCCTCTCGCTTGCTGAAAATATAGCTAAACCCACGACAAAAACTACATAAAAGTGAAATGCCTAAATTAAAAGAAAACGAAACAAATACAAAATATAGCAACAAGAAAACTGAAGAAAAGAGTTGCTATATGCTAGGTAGATATTCACAAGCTTCTGACACCACTACATAACGAAGAAGATGAGTGTATAGTAAAAATAAAATGGGATATAACGCTTCTGAAAATATTGGGACTACGATGAATGATATTCATGCGTATCTTTTGATAACGATTACAGAAATTACTAAGTTTAACAACAATCCACAAAAAAACTGTAAGAGCAGATGCATTAAAAAATGATGTTCTACTTTGCAACACGATAAATGTCGGTACCGGAAATATCTCATATAAGAATACTAGGATTTGTTTAGATGATTACCACGTTTCACTGCAATCCGGAAATAAAAAGTAAAAGACGAGTTGTGTTCAAACGATTGTCTCGCTTTGCTCTTAGGTGCAAGATAAAAAGGAGAAAAACTATATAATAAAAAATTGCGAGACATTTCGTTTGATGGCTGTAATAAGCAATGAGCAGTGACTAATAAAACGTTTAAAAAAGTACCCTGTGCATGTGTACCTCTTTAGATGATGGCCAAAATATGCACCATGTTTATCAGGAATCCAGAAATGATAGTCATGCCATGTAGAAAACTTCATGGTAATCTACTAAAGAATGCAAGGTTATATGTTTTTACAAGTTTATGTTGAACACTACTTCCAACTTGAATTCAAAAGAGCAATAACTCTAACGTAATTTGAAGAGCACAGTGATTTATTGATGTGCACGTATACAGATGAACATAATATGTACCTATTGTACAGCAATCCAGAAGAAAATAAAGGCCAGAAAAGTTGAGTTTAATATAAATTATTGCCATGTTTTTAACTGCAAGACAAAGGGACATATACTTGAACGGAATGTTTTCAACATGCGCATCTCCAAACTATGACCATAACATCTACACTTTATTTTTAATTAATTTTATTAGTACAACCAAATTCAAGCCTGCTTTTTTAATCCATATCAATAACACATCATTAAACAACAAACCCCGTGCTAAACACTAAAAATAAGGTGAATTTGTACCATTTTTCAACTTAATACAACGACATACACATAAACACATCGCTGTCTTACCTAAAGCGAAAGGTAGCAAGTATGCCTAATTGTGGAAGTTTGTGTATGGTCTGTGATACTTTTTGGCACAGCAATACCTTAATGATCATATCAAGCCGTGGCAAATATAGTAAAGAAAACCTCCATTACTTTTAACGTGTCAGCTATACATCTGAATTTGAGTCTGTTTAAAACTACAAAGCAAAAACAAAACCTGCTAGCGGTGAAACAAAAACTTAAACACAGAGTGGCCCAGTGGTCGAAAGAGCTCACCCATTCGGATCACTGCCATCTCACTTCTGCGTGTGTTGCAATCTCGGGCTCGACTAACGTGGGTACACTATAGAAATTGCAGTAGCTTCTCGTGGTCGGTGGTTCTTCCCAATACTTTTGCGGGTTCTTCCCCCACCAATTTTATTCACAGCCATCTATAGTCTTTTGTGCTGAAAAGGCATTAAATCCCACAAGTGCAACAATAATAACAACAAATAAAAAACATAGCAACAGAAAGCCAATGTCATACATGCAAACTTAAAATTTGGATCAAACTGGAAACAATATAGACCATGATCTGATGTCGCAAAATAAACCGGCAGATCTATGTTGCTTGTTTTCAAATTAGACTTAGCAAACTGCATTGATCTAGGTCGAACAGCAAATAAAATAGTTTGCTGTTGGAACCGACTTCCAAACAAATATATGTAGTTGCTTGACCGACATGACTCGTTGGATATACCATCATTTAGAATGTATATCTGGGTCCGATCTAGTCCGATAAGTAATCCCCACCACCATCTCTGTTGATACTGATGGGCAATATATGGAAAATCAATGTTATCACGGGCGAGGGGCTGATGTATCGGCCTAGGTCTGATCCACCCAAGGAAAAGGCATTTGTACGAATGCATTGTGCACGATAACTGCGAACGAGATTGGTTGTCTACCATCTAAACAATATGCAAGTACAAGAACACACACACACACACACACACACACACACACATATATATATATATATATATATATATATATATATATATATATATATATATATATATATATATAGATGCAATAAACTGACGACGAACAGTACGAAACTAGTAACTATATATGAAACATGAAAAATACAATCTATAAAATTTTCACGTACGTGAAATTATCTAGATAAGGGCTGCTGATATAGTGGTTTTAGGATACTATTTAAATTAAATAACTATTTGGTAGATTATTGACTAAGCAGACGCAATTTTTGTTTGTTTTTTTATATTTTTATATGCTGAAATCTGAGCCAACAAAGATGAACTTTAAGTTTGAAAATAAATTTGATTAGATTAAGTAAATCTCCTGACTTAATCTTTCTAGGCTGTTACGTGCATATATCTGTAACACTAGGAAAGAAACAAGCAGGACAATTTTTCATTATCATTTCAAGCAAGTAAATTCACAGACCAATATAATACTAATGTAGTTTGGGTAATCCGAGGTGGGTGGAGTACGCATGATAAATTTTTTTAGTAACTGAAAAAGACATTGAAACCCATAATAGCAAGCAAAAGGGAATGTTTACCTAATTACATTTTATCCTAGTTGCCCGACCTTCCCTGCTGCCCTATGTGCACCGCGCGAGTTATTCACTGGCTGTAAGTTACCATATGTATTCACCTATACGTCGAATTAACGTGCATACTGTAGAGGCCAAGATCTGTCGTAGCATAACGCACAAGCAGATCTGTCCTATCCAGTTTGCAAGGTATAACCAGTACAACAAACAACTTAGACCATGGTCTGACGGCACATAATACAACGAATGATCAGGATATGTCTTGTTTGTAGTTGGAATCAACAGCTAATATGCACGGTTAACTACACACGTTTTATGTTAAGAGTCACATCCATCGCATGCACTGCTAGATAATAAATTTGGCAACATTTTACTGCTCCGAATATATCGTTAAACAAAACAGACTTTATGTGGACTTTTTGTCTTTTGTCACGATGAGGATATCTATTAGCGGCTTGTTTGATCTTGAGCACGACACACGGAATTCGTATCGTCCACCAATGGGCATTCTGCAAAATTGGAAGTAGAAGGTAAAGACTAAAAGTCACGAGGGTAATGTTACGCTTTTCAGAAGGGAAGATGAGGATAGAGGAAGGTAGACAATTTCTTTCCTAATTACAGTGGGCAAATTACACAGCTTCCAGGGTTAAGGAAATACCATGTTGAAACACACTTTCGAACTGGTCTTTTGATGATATGAGCATACGAAATTGTACTGTACAAAGTTAGCTTCAGAAATATGACAAGTTCTAACATTTGAATTAACTGCAATTCTCTTTCTGTAGTATGTTATCTTGAGGTGAAATAGGTACTATATAAATAAATATCACACATGCAAAGTTTTCCAGAATGTGACAATTTAAACACTGCATTAACTTTATCAGATCAACACTAATGTAAATCGTATTGGCATAATATAAACTGAAGAAAATAAAACAAGAATGGCACAACTGCTAGAAAGGTTGCAGACAGAACAAGGCAGAGTCAAAACAGGATATTGTCTGGTCATCGTTTATATGCTGACCTCAAATATATGAAACAAATGCGTAGACTTGTGTGATACTTTCCGTCACACATAACCATTGATGAATAACTTGCGATGTGGGAAATAAAGATTATATAACTCGTGTTCAGTATCACTATCATTATATGGAAGATCTCAAACGAATTACTGAGTAGACTTGTCCGATACGTTCCATCATTTAGGGCTGTTGATGAGTTATTTGCAATGTGGGAAATTTGGATTATATAATTGTCTTGCTCCTATTCATTATCATTATGCTTAAGATCTCAAAATGACAGCGGTATAGATCTGTATGATACATTCCAAAATAAACTCTGAAGATGAGTTTCATGTATATCGGGTAGTTTGAGGACCACCATGACTTCTTCCTGTTTATTATCGTTGTAATGATGACTTTGTTGACTCCAATCGTAGTTGCCATTAACATGACTGATTATCATTTTATAAGCAACGTCGATATCCTCGTCGACTCATTATTCCATATCATTTTCCTCTTTTTCAGAGCTAAGTTGATAAAAGTGAAGATATGTCATCAACGAAGACCTTAAAACAATTTAAAAACAGAATACTTTCTATTCAAATAAACTTTCGACAAAAACTCAAAATTTAATGAAGAAATATGAAAGATGTATTTGTTTAGAGATTTCAATACCCTGATTTATTTTCGGACAAAGACTTGCTCAAACACACACAAACACATACAAACACACACACAAACACATCCATTCCGAACCAAAAACAAATACTTAGATATTTATCTCATCTGTGCTACCAATTACAATGCATCACAATGTATTTCAGAACGTGCAGCGATACGTACCATGGTATGCCGTAATTCTAATTAAGACAAATAATTTAATGTCCTGGGTCAGGGACCTGACACTTGTTTAATTTGCTTCTTTCAATAACTGGAAAAATAACTTGCTCTGGTTTATAACAAAATAACATTTTATCAGTCATATTGTTTGGAAGAAGCTGAATTGTTTTGAGATTAAAAGAAAATATTTCAACTGCAAGAAAAATCAAAGCTTTACGTATCTCCTAATTGCATGAACAGTACCTCATGCTAGATAGATTTGCTATGTGTATGCTAATCGTTGGATACATTCGAATCTAAAAGATGTAAGTAGAGTGGGATGATTAAGCTTATACTACTGTCAACACTGTGAAAGACATCCAACTAATAGTATTGTGCATATTGATAAATATAGCAATATTTAATTCTGACTACTCTATTTTGTCTTGTTACATTATTGATAAAATAGGCAGGGAAACTTTGAATGTGATGCCAGTCACCGTTCAAGAGTTAGATCAGAGACGACCAGTAAACATAAAACACACGCAACAAACGAAAACATATTTAGGTGACAACTTAAGCAAAGTTCAGGTAGAAAACAAGTGCGATCATTTAAAATAATAGGAAGCTTCACAGACTTCAAAAGAAATGCATATACTTACCCCATTCATATATTCTAGGAACTAACTTAATCATGATATGAGGAACGTTTTTATCCGATATATTTTTTAAAAAATAGGACTTACACTGAATGTTTCACAAAATTCCATACCGCACCGGGATAGCATACGTGACACGTGTCAGACATGTGAATAAAGGATCGTAAATATAAATATATTTGTAATATTCACCATTACTTCGTGACAAATACAATATTTGCATTAAAAAGGGAAAGATTTATTCAGCTAGTTTGTCATGAAAAATTAAGGTAGGCAGTTAACATCGCTAAAGTCGTAACAGCATTCTTCGATAATTTCCGTGCATTCCTTAGTGTCGAAGCGAACCAATGTACCTGTATAGTGCAAAAGTACCGTGGTACGTACCAACGAAAGAATATACTACGGGTAAAAAATGATGATAGGGCGCACTTCAAACATACATACATACATACATACATACATACATACATACATACATACATACATACATACATACATACATACATACATACATACATACATACATACATACATACATACATACATACATACATACACACATCCATCCATCCATACACACACATACATACATACATACATACATACATACATACATACATACATACATACATACATACATACATACATACATACATACATACATACATACATACATACATCCATACATACACTCACACATACATACATACATACATACATACATACATACATACATACATACATACATACATACATACATACATACATACATACATACATACATACATACATACATACATACATGCATACATACTTACATACATTCATACATACATATATACATACATACCTACATATATACATACATACATGCATGCATGCATGCATGCATGCATGCATGCATGCATGCATACATACATACATACATACATACATACATACATACATACATACATACATACATACATACATACATACATACATACATACATACATACATACATACATACATACATACATACAAGTGACATTTTAGGTTGTGATTTGATTTAAGCCGCTTGATTCTTGAAACTGAAGGCTTGAATTGTTTGTTTGTTGTTCGTTCGGTCAATTGGTTAAATATTTAGGTACACAACGTACGGATCTACCTTGTTTACTGCCCGGTCAGTACGCAGGATTCATTGCCGATAATATCATGACAAAATCTTTACAGTCGGCATCTTACATTAAACGAGTTTACCTTTGTTTCCCTCCTGTTTATATTTCGTGTAAATTTTCAAACATATCTTGTCTTGTGCTATGTTCTAGATTTTATCCTGAATTAAATGAATCGAGTATAGGTATTGTCGCGAATAAACAATTAGTACCAATCCAAATTGGTCCCACAATTTAAATGAATGGGTAAGAATCGTGTGTTTAACGACGACGACAAACGTTCGAAATTTTAATACAAATTAAGAGTTAAAGGTCTATCTATCTATCTATCTATCTATCTATCTATCTATCTATCTATCTATCTATCTATCTATCTATCTATCTATCTATCTATCTATCTAATCAGATTTCAAAATTTGAAACATAGATTAGAAGACTGATGCATCGGCACTTAATTGGTGAGTATTGTTCTTATATGGTTCTCCTTCATGGCATAATGAAAATTCATGGTCTGCGTAGCTCAGGTGTCTCCATATGTATTGCATTTACTATATCGTTTGTAATAATAAGGTGGGTGTATTAATTAAATATAGTAATAGTAGGAGTGCTGGTTAAAAAAAGAACAATTCGTTTGTTATTATGAATCAAAACGGAAAAGGTAGGCTCCAATAATAATATTATTTTTGTTCGAAACGTTTTCGTCAAAGATTTAAGAATTATGCATCAGATAACAGTATTCAAATCCTGATTCTTCTTCGAAACGTTTTCATTAAACTATTTAAGATTTACTATTCTTTATTCTCCTCCTCTTCTATTACTGCTGATACTGTGATTCATTAAGTCTGTTTGATTCCTTCATAATCTTGCTTTTCCACTTCTTCTAAAAATCTACTCTGTTAAGTCTAGCAAAATCCATGAACATATTGGTTTTTGGTAATTTACCGCAAGTTTATTCTCTCAAACACTACTTTAGGTGTGTTTATTATTCGAAAGATGTTGCGTTGATAGTGCATCAAAATCATGAATTTGGGCATTGTACATTTGTCAAACATATCAAACAACTTCAGAATAGCAAATAAAACATCTTAATGTAAAAGTAACAAACAATCTGCAAAACTTCTTTTGATTGTGACTGTAAACAAGACCTTGTCACCATTGAACGAAGCTTAGTCGGTGACAGTTTTATTTACAGCAAACTGGACACTGACCGTTAAATAAAGATTACCTGGCAATATATTGCCTGCCAAAGAAAGCATCCATAAACAAGATAAAGCAACCTTCGAATTTTTCTTAAAGGTGTCTTGTGTTTAATGGATAAGGGAAAATAAGACAAAATTTTATACAACTTGGGGTATATAATATAATGCTCCTAAAATGTTATTTACAAATGAAAGGTACTGACCATTTAAATTGGGTTAAGCGATTTTTTCTTTTATACGTATATATTTCATTTTGATAAATCTCAAAGTTATTTTTGATTTCTAAACATTAAAAGTTTATAATGTAATAATATTTTCTTATAATAGAAAGAAAAACAACTTCAGTAATTATCAGAAATCTAAAATTTGAAGCCAGCTAACTATTATTCCCGCTGTGAAAGCCTAGTTGGGCCAATTAACACGAATTTAAAAACAAAATGAATATGTTAAAACTTTTAATTGCATTTTAGTTATTTTCCGGCCTTAACATTTTGTCAACCACAGTAGTTGCTATCGACCGCTCAGAATATAACTTTAAGAAAACAGATTTTTCATGGATATTTTGTAGTTTGTCACTATAACAATATCTATTAGCGGATTGTTTGATCTTTAGCATGACACACTGAATACGAATCATCTACCTCTGGACATTTTGCAAAATTGGAAGTAGCACCTGAAGATTTAAAGTGACGAGTGTTTGCATATGCTTTTCGAACGAGGAAGATGGCGATAGGAAAAGGTAGCCAATCTTCTTGTTAATTACGGTGGGCAAATGACTCAGCTGCCAGTGCTAAGGGAATACCCTCTAGAAGCACACTTTCGCACCGGTCTTTTGATGATGTGGGCATTCTGATGTAAATTACGTGATTTTACATTTTATTGTATTGTTCAACTTTAGCTTCAGAAATATGGCAAGTTCTAACATTTGAATTAACTGCAATTCTCTTTCTGTAGTATAGTATCTTGAGGTGAAATAGCTACTATGTAAATAAATATCACACATGCAAAGTTTTCCAGAATGTGACAATTTATACACTGCATTAACTTTAACAGATCAACACTAATTTGAATCGTATTGGCATAACATAAACTGAAGAAAATAAAACAAGAATGGCACAACTGCTAGAAAGGTTGCAGACAGAACAAGGCAGAGTCAAAACAGGATATTGTCTGGTCATCGTTTATTTGCTGATCTCAAATATATGAAATAAATGCGGAGACTTGTGTGATACTTTCCGTCACACATAACTATTGTTGAATTACTTGCGATGTGGGAAAGAAAGATTATATAACTCGTGTTCAGTATCACTATCATTATATGGAAGATCTCAAACGAATTACTGTGTAGACTTGTCCGAAAAGTTCCACCATTTAGGGCCGTTGAGGAGTTACTTGCAATGTGGGAAATTTGGATTATATAATTGTCTTGCTCCTATTCATTATCATTATGCTTAATATCTCAAAATGATAGCGGTGTAGATCTGTATGATACATTCCAAAATAAACCCGGAAGATGAGTTTCATGTATATCGGGTAGTTTGAGGAACTCCATGACTTTTTCCTGTTTATTATCGTTGTAATGATGACTTTGTAGACTTCAATCATAGTTGCCATTAACATGACTGATTATCATTTTATAAGCAACACCGATATCCTCGTCGACTCATTATTCCATATCATTTTCCTCTTTTTCAGAGCTCAGTTGATAAAAGTGAAGATATGTCATCAACGAAGACCTTAAAACAATTTACAAACATAATACTTTCTATTCAAATAAACTTACGACAAAAACTCAAAATTTAATGAAGAAATATAAAAGATGTATTTGTTTAGAGATTTCAACACCCTGATTTATTTTCGGACAAAGACTTGCTCAAACACACACAAACACATACAAACACACAAGCACATGCATTCCGAACCACAAACAAATACTCAGATATTCATCTCATTTTTGGTCCCAATTACAATGCATCACAATGTATTTCAGAACGTGCAACGATAGGTACCATGGTATGCCGTAATTCTAATTAAGACAAATAAATTAGTGTTCTGGGTCAGGGACCTGACACTTGTTTAATTTGCATCTTTCAATAACTGGAAAAATAACTTGCTCTGGTTTATAACAAAATAACATTTTATCAGTCATATTGTTTGGAAGAAGCTAAATTGTTTTGAGATTAAAAGAAAAGAAAATATTTCAACTGCAAGAAAAATCAAAGCTTTACCTATCCCCTAATTACATGAACAGTACCGCATGCTAGATAGATTTGCTATGTGTATGCTAATCGTTGGATACATTCGAATCTAAAAGATGTAAGTAGAGTGGGATGATTAAGCTTATACTACTGTCAACACTGTGAAAGACATCCAACTAATAGTATTGTGCATATTGATAAATATGGCAATGTTTAATTCTGACTACTCTATTTTGTCTTGTTACATTATTGATAAAATAGGCAGGGAAACTTTGAATGTGATGCCAGTCACCGTTCAAGAGTTAGATCAGAGACGACCAGTAAACATAAAACACGCTACAAACGAAAACATATTTTGGTGGCAACCTAAGCAAAGTTCAGGTAGAAAACAAATGCGATCATTTAAAATAATAGGAACGTTCACAGACCTAAAAAGAAATGCATATACTTACCCCATTCATATATGCTAGGAACTAACTTAATCATGATATGAGCAGAAGTGACACGTCTCAGACATGTGAATAAAGGATCGTAAATATAAATATATTTGTAATATTCAACATTACTTCGTGACAAATACATTATTTGCATTAAAAAGGGAAAGATTTATTCAGCTATTTTGTCATGAAAAATTAAGATAGGCAGTTAACATCGCTAAAGTCGTAACAGCATTCTTCGATAATTTCCGTGCATTCCTTAGTGTCGAAGCGAACCAATGTACCTGTACAGTGCAAAAGTACCGTGGTACGTAACAACGAAAGAATATACTACGGGTAAAAAATGATGATAGGGCGCACTTCTAACATACATACATACATACATACATACATACATACATACATACATACATACATACATACATACATACATACATACATACATACATACATACATACATACATACATACATACATACATTCATCCATACACACATACATACATACATACATACATACATACATACATACATACATACATACATACATACATACATACATACATACATACATACATACATACATACATACATACATACATACATACAAGTGACATTTTAGGTTGTGATTTGATTTAAGCCGCTTGATTCTTGAAACTGAAGGCTTGAATTGTTTGTTTGTTGTTCGTTCGGTCAATTGGTTAAATATTTAGGTACACAACGTACGGATCTCCCTTGTTTACTGCCCGGTCAGTACGCAGGATTCATTGCCTATAATATCATGACAAAACCTTTACAGTCGGCATCTTACATTAAACGAGTTTACCTTTGTTTCCTTCCTGCTTATATTTCGTGTAAATTTTCAAACATATCTTGTCTTGTGCTATGTTCTAGATTTTATCCTGAATTAAATGAATCGAGTATAGGTATTGTCGCGAATAAACAATTAGTACCAATCCAAATTGGTCCTACAATTTAAATGGGTAAGAATCTTGTGTTTAACAACGACGACAAACGTTGGAAATTTTAATACAAAGTAAGAGTAAAAGGTCTATCTATCTATCTATCTATCTATCTATCTATCTATCTATCTATCTATCTATCTATCTATCTATCTATCTATCTATCTATCTATCTATCTATCTATCTATCTATTATGCGATGTAGCATTAGTATACGTTGTCACGATATAAGGAAGATATTGTCATTAGTCAGTATACTGCAATTTAACCC
Source organism: Potamilus streckersoni (assembly GCA_016746295.1). NCBI lineage: Eukaryota > Metazoa > Mollusca > Bivalvia > Unionida > Unionidae > Potamilus > Potamilus streckersoni. The sequence goes on along the minus strand of JAEAOA010002271.1, from coordinate 134,909 downwards.
AGAACAACCCATTTCACTTCTCACACGAGAATGAATGTATATTCTGCTGAAAATCACTTATAAATCAGATTTCAAAATTTGAAACATAGATTAGAAGACTGATGCATCGGCACTTAATTGGTGAGTATTGTTCTTATATGGTTCTCCTTCATGGCATAATGAAAATTCATGGTCTTCGTAGCTCAGGTGTCTCCATATGCATTGTGTTTACTATATTGTTTGTAATAATAAGGTGGGTGTATTAATTCAATATAGTAATAGTAGGAATGCTGGTTAAAAAAAGTCAATTTGTTTGTTATTATGAATCAAAACGGACAAGGTAGGCTCCAGTAATATTATTTTTGTTCGAAACGTTTTCGTCAAAGATTTTAGAATTATGCATCAGATAACAGTATTCAAATCCTGATTCTTCTTCGGAACGTTTTCATTAAACTATTTAAGATTTACTATTCTTTATTCTCCTCCTCTTCTATTACTGCTGATACTGTGATTCATTAAGTCTGTTTGATTCCTTCATAATCTTGCTTTTCCACTTCTTCTAAAAATCTACTCTGTTAAGTCTAGCAAAATCCATGAACATATTGGTTTTTGGTAATTTACCGCAAGTTTATTCTCTGAAACACTACTTTAGGTGTGTTTATTTTTCGAAAGATGTTGCGATGATAGTGCAACAAATTCATGAATTTGGGCATTGTACATCTGTCGAACATATCAAACAACTTCAGAATAGCAAATAAAACATCTTAATGTAAAAGTAACAAATAATCTGCAAAACTTCTGATTGTGACTGTAAACAAGACCTTGTCATCTTTGAACGAAGCTTAGTCGGCGACACTTTTATTTACAGCAAACTGGACAGTGACCGTTAAATAAAGATTACCTGGCAATATATTGCCTGCCAAAGAAAGCATCCATAAACAAGGTAAAGCAACCTTCGAATTTTTCTTAAAGGTGTCTTGTGTTTAATGGATAAGGGAAAATAAGACAAAATTTTATACAACTTGGTGTATATAATATAATGCTCCTAAAATGTTATTTACAAATGAAAAGTACTGACCATTTAAATTGGGTTAAGCGATTTTTTCTCTTATACGTATATATTTCATTTTGATAACTCTCAAAGTTATTTTTGATTTCTAAACATTAAAAGTTTATAATGTAATAATATTTTCTTATAATAAAAAGAAAAACAACTTCAGTAATTATCAGAAATCTAAAATTTGAAGCCAGCTAACTAGTGTTGCCGCTGTGAAAGCCTAGTTGGGCCAATTAACACGAATTTAAAAACAAAATGAATATGTTAAAACTTTTAATTACATTTTAGTTATTTTCCGGAGTTAACATTTAGTTAACCACAGTAGTTGCTATTGACCGCTCAGAATATAACTTTAAGAAAACAGATTTTTCGTGGATATTTTGCAGTTTGTCACTATAACAATATCTATTAGCGGCTTGTTTGATCTTTAGCATGACACACTGAATACCAATCATCTTCCTCTGGAAATTTTGCAAAATTGGAAGTAGCACCTGAAGATTTAAAGTGACGAGTGTTTGCATATGCTTTCCGATCGATGAAGATGGCGATAGGAAAAGGTAGCCAATTCTTCTTGTTAATTACGGTGGGCAAATGACTCAGCTGCCAGTGCTAAGGGAATACCCTCTAGAAACACACTTTCGCACCGGTCTTTTGATGATGTGGGCATTGATGTAAATTACGTGATTTTACATTTTATTGTATTGTTCAACTTTAGCTTCAGAAATATGGCAAGTTCTAACATTTGAATTAACTGCAATTCTCTTTCTGTAGTATAGTATCTTGAAGTGAAATAGCTACTATGTAAATAAATATCACACATGCAAAGTTTTCCAGAATGTGACAATTTATACACTGCATTAACTTTATCAGATCAACACTAGTGTGAATCGTATTGGCATAACATAAACTGAAGAAAATAAAACAAGAATGGCACAACTGCTAGAAAGGTTGCAGACAGAACAAGGCAGAGTCAAAACAGGATATTGTCTGGTCATCGTTTATTTGCTGATCTCAAATATATGAAATAAATGTGTAGACTTGTGTGATACTTTCCGTCACACATAACTATTGATGAATTAGTAGCGATGTGGGAAAGAAAGATTATATAACTCGTGTTCAGTATCACTATCATTATATGGAAGATCTCAAACGAATTACTGTGTAGTCTTGTCCGAAACGTTCCACCATTTAGGGCTGTTGAGGACTTACTTGCAATGTGGGAAATTTGGATTATATAATTGTCTTGCTCCTATTCATTATCATTATGCTTAAGATCTCAAAATGACAGCGGTGTAGATCTGTATGATACATTCCAAAATAAACCCGGAAGATGAGTTTCATGTATATCGGGTAGTTTGAGGACCACCATGACTTCTTCCTGTTTATTATCGTTGTAATGATGACATTGTAGACTTCAATCACAGTTGCCATTAACATGACTGATTATCATTTTATAAGCAACACCGATATCCTCGTCGCCTCATTATTCCATATCATTTTCCTCTTTTTCAGAGCTCAGTTGATAAAAGTAAAGATATGTCATCAACGAAGACCTTAAAACAATTTACAAACATAATACTTTCTATTCAAATAAACGTACGACAAAAACTCAAAATTTAATGAAGAAATATGAAAGATGTAGAATAAATGCGTAGACTTGTGTGATACTTTCCGTCACACATAACTATTGTTGAATTACTTGCGATGTGGGAAAGAAAGATTATATAACTCGTGTTCAGTATCACTATCATTATATGGAAGATCTCAAACGAATTACTGTGTAGACGTCTCCGAAACGTTCCACTATTTAGGGCTGTTGAGGAGTTACTTGCAATGTGGGAAATTTGGATTATATAATTGTCTTGCTCCTATTCATTATCATTATGCTTAAGATCTCAAAATGACAGCGGTGTAGATCTGTATGATACATTCCAATATAAACCCGGAAGATGAGTTTCATGTATATCGGGTAGTTTGAGGACCACCATGACTTCTTCCTGCTCATTATCGTTGTAATGATGACTTTGTAGACTTCAATCATAGTTGCCATAAACATGACTGATTATCATTTTATAAGCAACACCGATATCCTCGTCGACTCATTATTCCATATCATTTTCCTCTTTTTCAGAGCTCAGATGATAAAAGTGAAGGTATGTCATCAACGAAGACCTTAAAACAATTTACAAACATAATACTTTCTATTCAAATAAACGTACGACAAAAACTCAAAATTTAATGAAGAAATATGAAAGATGTATTTGTTTAGAGATTTCAACACCCTGACTTATTTTCGGACAAAGACTTGCTCAAACACACACAAACACACACACACACATACACACACACAAGCACATGCATTCTGAACCACAAACAAATACTCAGATATTTATCTACTCTTTGGTAAAAATTACAAAGCATCACAATGTATTTCAGAACGTGCAGCGATACGTACCATGGTATGCCGTAATTCTAATTAAGACAAATAATTTAATGTCCTGGTTAGGGACCTGACACTTGTTTAATTTGCTTGCATACATACATACATACATACATACATACATACATACATACATACATACATACATACATACATACATACATACATACATACATACATACATTTATACATACATACATACATACATACATACATACATACATACACACATACATACATACTTACATGCATACATACATACATACATACATACATACATACATACATACATACATACATACATACATACATACATACATACATACATACATACATACATACATACATACATACATACATACATACATACATACATACATACATACATACATACATACAAAGACACATACATACATGCATACATGCATACATACATACATACATACATACATACATACATACATACATACATACATACATACATACATACATACATACATACATACATACATACATACATACATACATACATACAAAGACACATACATACATGCATACATACATACATACATACATACATACATACATACATACATACATACATACATACATACATACATACATACATACATACATACATACATACATACATACACACACACACACACACACACACACACACACACACACACACACACACATACATACATACATACATACATACATACATACATACATACATACATACATACATACATACATACATACATACATACATACATACATACATACATACATACATACATACATACATACATGATAGTTTTATACAAGTGACATTTTAGGTTGTGATTTGGTTTATGCTGCTTGATCCTTGAAACTGAATGCTTGAATTATTTGCTTGTTGTTCGTTCGGTCAATTGGTTAAATATTTAGGAACACAACGTACGGATCTCCCTTGTTTACTGCCCGGTCAGTACGCAGGATTCATTGCCTATAATATCATGACAAAATCTTTACAGTCGGCATCTTACATTAAACGAGTTTACCTTTGTTTCCCTCCTGTTTATATTTCGTCCAAATTTTCAAACATATCTTGTCTTGTGCTATGTTCTAGATTTCATCCTGAATTAAATGAATCGAATGCAGGTACTGTCGCGAATAAACAATTAGTAAGAATCCAAATTGGTCCTACAATTTAAAATGAATGGGTAAGAATCGTGTGTTTAACGACGACGACAAACGTTCGAAATTTTAATACAAAGTAAGAGTAAAAGATCTATCTATCTATCTATCTATCTATCTATCTATCTATCTATCTATCTATCTATCTATCTATCTATCTATCTATCTATCTATCTATCTATCTATCTATCTATCTATCTATCTATTATGCGATGTAGCATTAGTATACGTTGTCACGATATAAAGAAGATATTGTCATTAGTCAGTATACTGCTATTTAACCCAGAACAACCCATTACACTTCTCACACGAGAATGAATGTATATTCTGCTGAAAATCTCTTATAAATCAGATTTCAAAATTTGAAACATAGATTAGAAGACTGATGCATCGGCACTTAATTGGTGAGCATTGTTCTTATATGGTTCTCCTTCATGGCATAATGAAAATTCATGGTCTTCGTAGCTCAGGTGTCTCCATATGCATTGTATTTACTATATTGTTTGTAATAATAAGGTGGGTGTATTAATTCAATATAGTAATAGTAGGAGTGTTGGTTAAAAAAAGATCAATTTGTTTGTTATTATTTATCAAAACGGACAAGGTAGGCTCCAATAATAATATTATTTTTGTTCGAAACGTTTTCGTCAAAGATTTAAGAATTATGCATTAGATAACAATATTCAAATCCTGATTCTTCTTCGAAACGTTTTTATTAAACTATTTAAGATTTACTATTCTTTATTCTCTTCCTCTTCTATTACTGCTGATACTGTGATTCATTAAGTCTGTTTAATTCCTTCATAATCTTGCTTTTCCACTTCTTCTAAAAATCTACTCTGTTAAGTCTAGCAAAATCCATGAACATATTGGTTTTTGGTAATTTACCGCAAGTTTATTCTCTCAAACACTACTTTAGGTGTGTTTATTATTCGAAAGATGTTGCGATGATAGTGCATCAAAATCATGAATTTGGGCATTGTACATCTGTCAAACATATCAAACAACTTCAGAATAGCAAATAAAACATCTTAATGTAAAAGTAACAAACAATCTGCAAAACTTCTTTTGATTGTGACTGTAAAGAAGACCTTGTCACCTTTGAACGAAGCTTAGTCGGCGACACTTTTATTTACAGCAAACTCGACATTGACCGTTAAATAAAGATTACCTGGCAATATATTGCCTGCCAGAGGAAGCATTCATAAACAAGGTAAAGCAACCTTCGAATTTTTCTTAAAGGTGTCTTGTGTTTAATGGATAAGGGAAAATAAGATAAAATTTTATACATCTTGGTGTATATAATATAATGCTCCTAAAATGTTATTTACAAATAAAAGGTACTGACCATTTAAATTGGGTTAAGCGATATTTTCTTTTATACGTATATATTTCATTTTGATAAATCTCAAAGTTATTTTTGATTTCTAAACATTAAAAGTTTATAATGTAATGATATTTTCTTATAACAAAAAGAAAAACAATTTCAGTAATTATCAGAAATCTAAAATTTGAAGGCAGCTAACTATTGTTGCCGCTTTGAAAGCCTAGTTGGGCCAATTATCACGAATTTAAAAACAAAATGAATATGTTAAAACTTTTAATTACATTTTAGTTATTTTCCGGCGTTAACATTTAGTCAACCACAGTAGTTACTATCGACCTCTCAGAATATAACTTTAAGAAAACAGACTTTTCGTGGATATTTTGTAGTTTGTCACTATAACAATATCTATTAGCGGCTTGTTTGATCTTTAGCATGACACACTGAATACGAATCATCTACCTCTGGACATTTTGCAAAATTGGAAGTAGCACCTGAAGATTTAAAGTGACGAGTGTTTGCATATGCTTTCCGAACGAGGAAGATGGCGATAGGAAAAGGTAGCCAATTCTTCTTGCTAATTACGGTGGGCAAATGACTCAGCTGCCAGCGCTAAGGGAATACCCTCTAGAAGCACACTCTCGCACCGGTCTTTTGATGATGTGGGCATTCTGATGTAAATTACGTGATTCAATTTATTGTATTGTTCAACTTTAGCTTCAGAAATATGGCAAGTTCTAACATTTGAATTAACTGCAATTCTCTTTCTGTGGTATAGTATCTTGAGGTGAAATAGCTACTATGTAAATAAATATCACACGTGCAAAGTTTTCCAGAATGTGACAATTTATACACTGCATTAACTTTATCAGATCAACACTAATGTGAATCGTATTGGCATAACATAAACTGAAGAAAATAAAACAAGAATGGCACAACTGCTAGAAAGGTTGCAGACAGAACAAGGCAGAGTCAAAACAGGATATTGTCTGGTCATCGTTTATTTGCTGATCTCAAATATATGAAATAAATGTGTAGACTTGTGTGATACTTTCCGTCACACATAACTATTGTTGAATTACTTGCGATGTGGGAAAGAAAGATTATATAACTCGTGTTCAGTATCACTATCATTATATGGAAGATCTCAAACGAATTACTGTGTAGACGTCTCCGAAACGTTCCACCATTTAGGGCTGTTGAGGAGTTACTTGCAATGTGGGAAATTTGGATTATATAATTGTCTTGCTCCTATTCATTATCATTATGCTTAAGATCTCAAAATGACAGCGGTGTAGATCTGTATGATAAATTCCAAAATAGACCCGGAAAATGAGTTTCATGTATATCGGGTAGTTTGAGGACCACCATGTCTTCTTCCTGTTTATTATCGTTGTAATGATGACATTGTAGACTTCAATCACAGTTGCCATTAACATGACTGATTATCATTTTTTAAGCAACACCGATATCCTCGTCGACTCATTATTCCATATCATTTTCCTCTTTTTCAGAGCTCAGTTGATAAAAGTGAAGATATGTCATCAACGAAGACCTTAAAACAATTTACAAACATAATACTTTCTATTCAAAAAAACGTACGACAAAAACTCAAAATTTAATGAAGAAATATGAAAGATGTATTTGTTTAGAGATTTCAACACCCTGACTTATTTTCGGACAAAGACTTGCTCAAACACACACAAACACATACACACACACATACACACACAAGCACATGCATTCCGAACCACAAACAAATACTCAGATATTTATCTGCTCTTTGGCAAAAATTACAATGCATCACAATGTATTTCAGAACGTGCAGCGATACGTACCATGGTAAGCCGTAATTCTAATTAAGACAAATAATTTAATGTCCTGGGTCAGGGACCTGACACTTGTTTAATTTGCTTGCATGCATACATACATACATACATACATACATACATACATACATACATACATACATACATACATACATACATACATACATACATACATACATACATACATACATACATACATACATGATAGTTTTATACAAGTGACATTTTAGGTTGTGATTTGGTTTATGCTGCTTGATCCTTGAAACTGAAGGCTTGAATTGTTTGTTTGTTCTTCCTTCGGTCAATTGGTTAAATATTTAGGTACACAACGTACGGATCTCCCTTGTTTACTGCCCGGTCAGTACGCAGGATTCATTGCCTCTAATATCATGACAAAATCTTTACAGTCGGCATCTTACATTAAACGAGTTTACCTTTGTTTCCCTCCTGTTTATATTTCGTCCAAATTTTCAAACATATCTTGTCTTGTGCTATGTTCTAGATTTCATCCTGAATTAAATGAATTGAATATATGTATTGTCGCGAACAAACAATTAGTAACAATCCAAATTGGTCCTACAATTTAAATGAATGGGTAACAATCGTGTTTATAACGACGACGACAAACGTTCGAAATTTTAATACAAAGTAAAAGTAAAAGGTCTATCTATCTATCTATCTATCTATCTACCTACCTATCTATCTATCTATCTATCTATCTATCTATCTATCTATCTATCTATCTATCTATCTATCTATCTATCTATCTATCTATCTATCTATCTATCTATCTATTATACGATGTAGCATTAGTATACGTTGTCACGATATAAGGAAGATATTGTCATTAGTCATTATCCTGCTATTTAACCCAGAACAACCCATTTCACTTCTCACGCGAGAATGAATGTATATTCTGCTGAAAATCTCTTATAAATCAGATTTCAAAATTTGAAACATAGATTAGAAGACTGATGCATCGGCACTTAATTGGTGAGTATTGTTCTTATATGGTTCTCCTTCATGGCATAATGAAAATTCATGGTCTTCGTAGCTCAGGTGTCTCCATATGCATTGTATTTACTATATTGTTTGTAATAATAAGGTGGGTGTATTAATTCAATATAGTAATAGTAGGAGTGTTGGTTAAAAAAAGATCAATTTGTTTGTTATTATTTATCAAAACGGACAAGGTAGACTCCAATAATAATATTATTTTTGTTCGAAACGTTTTCGTCAAAGAGTTAAGAATTATGCATTAGATAACAGTATACAAATCCTGATTCTTCTTTGAAACGTTTTTATTAAACTATTTAAGATTTACTATTCTTTATTCTCTTCCTCTTCTATTACTGCTGATACTGTGATTCATTAAGTCTGTTTAATTCCTTCATAATCTTGCTTTTCCACTTCTTCTAAAAATCTACTCTGGTAGGTCTAGCAAAATCCATGAACATGTTGGTTTTTGGTAATTTACCGCAAGTTTATTCTCTCAAACACTACTTTAGGTGTGTTTATTATTCGAAAGATGTTGCGATGATAGTGCATCAAAATCATGAATTTGGGCATTGTACATCTGTCAAACATATCAAACAACTTCAGAATAGCAAAAAAGACATCTTAATGTAAAAGTAACAAATAATCTGCAAAACTTCTTTTGATTGTGACTGTAAACAAGACCTTGTCACCTTTGAACGAAGCTTAGTCGGCGACACTTTTATTTACAGCACACTGGACAGTGACCGTTAAATAAAGATTACCTGGCAATATATTGCCTGCCAAAGAAAGCATCCATAAACAAGATAAAGCAACCTTCGAATTTTTCTTAAAGGTGTCTTGTGTTTAATGGATAAGGGAAAATAAGATAAAATTTTATACATCTTGGTGTATATAATATAATGCTCCTAAAATGTTATTTACAAATAAAAGGTACTGACCATTTAAATTGGGTTAAGCGATATTTTCTTTTATACGTATATATTTTATTTTGATAATTATCAAAGTTTTTGTTTTTTTTTATTTCTAAACATTAAATGTTTATAATGTAATGATATTTTCTTATAATAGATAGAAAAACAATTTCAGTAATTAACAGAAAAACTAAACCTTGAAGCCAGCTAACTATTATTCCCGCTGTGAAAGCCTAGTTGGGCCAATTATCACGAATTTAAAAACAAAATGAATATGTTAAACTTTTAATTACATTTTAGTTTTTTTCCGGCATTAACATTTAGTCAACTACAGTAGTTACCATCGACAGCTCAGAATATAACTTTAAGAAAACAGACTTTTCGTGGATATTTTATAGTTTGTCACTATAACAATATCTATTAGCGGCTTGTTTGATCTTTAGCATGACACACTGAATACGAATCATCTACCTCTGGACATTTTGCAAAATTGGAAGTAGCACTTGAAGATTTAAAGTGACGAGTGTTTGCATATGCTTTCCGAACGAGGAAGATGGCGATAGGAAAAGGTAGCCAATTCTTCTTGCTAATTACGGTGGGCAAATGACTCAGCTGCCAGCGCTAAGGGAATACCCTCTAGAAGCACACTTTCGCACCGGTCTTTTGATGATGTGGGCATTCTGATGTAAATTACGTGATTCAATTTATTGTATTGTTCAACTTTAGCTTCAGAAATATGGCAAGTTCTAACATTTGAATTACCTGCAATTCTCTTTCTGTGGTATAGTATCTTGAGGTGAAATAGCTACTATGTAAATAAATATCACACGTGCAAAGTTTTCCAGAATGTGACAATTTATACACTGCATTAACTTTATCAGATCAACACTAATGTGAATCGTATTGGCATAACATAAACTGAAGAAAATAAAACAAGAATGGCACAACTGCTAGAAAGATTGCAGACAGAACAAGGCAGAGTCAAAACAGGATATTGTCTGGTCATCATTTATTTGCTGATCTCAAATATATGAAATAAATGCGTAGACTTGTGTGATACTTTCCGTCACACATAACTATTGATGAATTACTTGCGATGTGGGAAAGAAAGATTATATAACTCGTGTTCAGTATCACTATCATTATTTGGAAGATCTCAAACGAATTAATGTGTAGACTTGTCCGAAACGTTCCACCATTTAGGGCTGTTGAGGACTTACTTGCAATGTGGGAAATTTGGATTATATAATTGTCTTGCTCCTATTCATTATCATTATGCTTAAGATCTCAAAATGACAGCGGTGTAGATCTGTACGATACATTCCAAAATAAACCCGGAAGATGAGTTTCATGTATATCGGGTAGTTTGAGGACCACCATGACTTCTTCCTGTTTATTATCGTTGTAATGATGACTTTGTAGACTTCAATCATAGTTGCCATTAACATGACCGATTATCATTTTATAAGCAACACCGATATCCTCGTCGACTCATTATTCCATATCATTTTCCTCTTTTTCAGAGCTCAGTTGATAAAAGTGAAGATATGTCATCAACGAAGACCTTAAAACAATTTACAAACATAATACTTTCAATTCAAATAAACTTACGACAAAAACTCAAAATTAAATGAAGAAATATGAAAGATGTATTTGTTTAGAGATTTCAACACCCTGATTTATTTTCGGACAAAGACTTGCTCAAACACACACAAACACATACACACACAGACACACACACACACACAAGCACATGCATTCCGAACCACAAACAAATACTCAGATACTTATCTTATCTTTGGCAAAAATTACAATGCATCACAATGTATTTCAGAACGTGCAGCGATACGTACCATGGTATGCCGTAATTCAAATTAAGACAAATAATTTAATGTCCTGGGTCAGGGACCTGACAATTGTTTAATTTGCTTCTTTCAATAACTGGAAAAATAACTTGCTCTGGTTTATAACAAAATAACATTTTATCAGTCATATTGTTTGGAAGAAGCTGAATTGTTTTGAGATTAAAAGAAAAGAAAATATTTCAACTGCAAGAAAAATCAAAGCTTTACGAATCTCCTAATTGGATGATCAGTACCGCATGCTAGATAGATTTGCTATGTGTATGCTAATCGTTGGATACATTCGAATCTAAAAGATGTAAGTAGAGTGGGATGATTAAGCTTATACTACTGTCAACACTGTGAAAGACATCCAACTAATAGTATTGTGCATGTTGATAAATATGGCAATATTTAAATCTGACTACTCTATCTTGTCTTGTTACATTATTGATACAATAGGCAAGGAAACTTTGAATGTGATGCCAGTCACCGTTCAAGAGTTAGATCAGAGACGACCAGTAAACATAAAACACACGCAACCAACGAAAACATATTTAGGTGACAACCTAAGCAAAGTTCAGGTAGAAAACAAGTGCGATCATTTAAAATAATAGGAAGTTTCACAGACTTTAAAAAGAAATGCATATACTTACCCCATTCATATATGCTAGGAACTAACTTAATCATGATATGAGGAACGTTTTTATCCGAAATATTTTCAAAAATAGGACCTACACTGAATGTTTCACAAAATTCCATACCGCACCGGGATAGCATACGTGACACGTGTCAGACATGTGAATAAAGGATCGTAAATATAAATATATTTGTAATATTCACCATTACTTCGTGACAAATACAATATTTCCATTAAAAAGGGAAAGATTTATTCGGCTATTTTGTCATGAAAAATTAAGATAGGCAGTTAACATCGCTAAAGTCGAAACAGCATTCTTCGATAATTTCCGTGCATTCCTTAGTGTCGAAGCGAACCAATGTACCTGTGCAGTGCAAAAGTACCGTGGTACGTAACAAAGAAAGAATATACTACGGGTAAAAAACGATGATAGGGCGCACCTCTAACATACATACATACATACATACATACATACATACATACATACATACATACATACATACATACATACATACATACATACATACATACATACATACATACATACATACATACATACATACATACAAACATACATACACACACATCTATCCATCCATACACACACATACATACATACACACACATCCATCCATACATACACACAAATATATACATACATACATACGTACGTACATACATACATACATACATACATACATACATACATACATACATACATACATACATACATACATACATACATACATACATACATACATACATACATACATACATACATACATACATACATACATACATACATACATACATACATACATACATACATGCATACATACATACATACACACATCCATCCAACTATACACACACACATACATACATACATACATACATACATACATACATACATACATACATACATACATACATACATACATACATACATACATACATACATACATACATGCATGCATGCATGCATGCATGCATGCATGCATACATACATACATACATACATACATACATACATACATACATACATACATACATACATACATACATACATACATACATACATACATACAAACACACACATCTATTAATCCATACACACACATACATACATACACACACATCCATCCATCCATACACACACACATACATACATACATACATACATACATACATACATACATACATACATACATACATACATACATACATACATACATACATACATACATACATACATACATACATACATACATACATACATACATACATACATACATACATACATACATACATACATACATACATACATACATACATGCATACATACTTACATACTTACATACATTCATACATACATATATACATACATACCTACATATATACATACATACATACATACATACATACATACATGCATGCATGCATGCATGCATGCATGCATACATACACACATACATACATACATACATACATACATACATACATACATACATACATACATACATACATACATACATACATACATACATACATACATACATACATACATACATACATACATACATACATACATACATACATACAAGTGACATTTTAGGTTGTGATTTGATTTAAGCCGCTTGATTCTTGAAACTGAAGGCTTGAATTGTTTGTTTGTTGTTCGTTCGGTCAATTGGTTAAATATTTAGTTACACAACGTACGGATCTCCCTTGTTTACTGCCCGGTCAGTACGCAGGATTCATTGCCTATAATATCATGACAAAACCTTTACAGTCGGCATCTTACATTAAACGAGTTTACCTTTGTTTCCCTCCTGTTTATATTTCGTCCAAATTTTCAAACATATCGTGTCTTGTCCTATGTTCTATATTTCATCCTGAATTAAATGAATCGAATATAGGGATTGTCGCGAATAAACAATTAGTACCAATCCAAATTGGTCCTACAATTTAAATGAATGCCTAAGAATCGTATGTTTAACGACGACGACAAACGTTCGAAATTTTAAGAAAAAGTAAGAGTAAAAGGTCTATCTATCTATCTATCTATCTATCTATCTATCTATCTATCTATCTATCTATCTATTTCTCTCTCTCTCTCTATCTATCTATCTATCTATCTATCTATCTATCTATCTATCTATCTATCTATCTATCTATCTATCTATCTATCTATCTATCTATCTATTATACGATGTAGCATTAGTATACGTTGTCACGATATAAGGAAGATATTGTCAATAGTCAGTATCTTGCTATTTAACCCAGAACAACCCCTTTCACTTCTCACGCGAGAATGAATGTATATTCTGCTGAAAATCACTTATAAATCAGATTTCAAAATTGGAAACATAGATTGGAAGACTGACGCATCAGCACTTAATTGGTGAGTATTGTTCTTATATGGTTCTCCTTCATGGCATAATGAAAATTCATGGTCTTCGTAGCTCAGGTTTCTCCATATGCATTGTATTTACTATATTGTTTGTAATAATAGGGTGGGTGTATTAATTCAATATAGTAATAGTAGGAGTGCTGGTTAAAAAAGGAACAATTTGTTTGTTATTATGAATCAAAACAGACAAGGTAGGCTCCAATAATAATATTAATTTTGTTCGAAACATTTTCGTCAAAGATTTAAGAATTATGCATCAGATAACAATATTCGAATCCTGATTCTTCTTCGAAACGTTTTCATTAAACTATTTAAGATTTACTATTCTTTATTCTCCTCCTCTTCTATTACTGCTGATACTGTGATTGATTAAGTCTGTTTGATTCCTTCATAATCTTGCTTTTCCACTTCTTCTAAAAATCTACTCTGTTAAGTCTAGCAAAATCCATGAACATGTTGGTTTTTGTAATTTACCGCAAGTTTATTCTCTCAAACACTACTTAAGGTGTGTTTATTATTCGAAAAGATGTTGCGATGATAGTGCATCAAAATCATGAATTTGGGCATTGTACATCTGTCAAACATATCAAACAACTTCAGAATAGCAAATAAAACATCTTAATTTAAAAGTAACAAACAATCTGCAAAACTTCTTTTGATTGTGACTGTAAAGAAGACCTTGTCACCTTTGAACGAAGCTTAGTCGGCGACACTTTTATTTACAGCAAACTGAACAGTGACCGTTAAATAAAGATTACCTGGCAATATATTGCCTGCCAAAGAAAGCATCCATAAACAAGATAAAGCAACCTTCGAATTTTTCTTAAAGGTGTCTTGTGTTTAATGGATAAGGGAAAATAAGATAAAATTTTATACATCTTAGTGTATATAATATAATGCTCCTAAGATGTTATTTACAAATAAAAGGAACTGACCATTTAAATTGGGTTAAGCGATATTTTCTTTTATACGTATATATTTTATTTTGATAAATCTCAAAGTTATTTTTGATTTCTATACATTAAAAGTTTATAATGTAATAATATTTTCTTATAACAAAAAGAAAAACAATTTCAGTAATTATCAGAAAAACTAAAATTTGAAGCCAGCTAACTATTGTTGCCGCTGTGAAAGCCTAGTTGGGCCAATTATCACGAATTTAAAAACAAAATGAATATGTTAAAACTTTTAATTACCTTTTAGTTATTTTCCGGCATTAACATTTAGTCAACCACAGTAGTTGCTATCGACCGCTCAGAATAAAACTTTAAGAAAACAGATTTTTCGTGGATATTTTATAGTTTGTCACTATAACAATAATTATTAGCGGCTTGTTTGATCTTTAGCATGACACACTGAATACGAATCATCTACCTCTGGACATTTTGCAAAATTGGAAGTAGCACTTGAAGATTTAAAGTGACGAGTGTTTGCATATGCTTTCCGAACGAGGAAGATGGCGATAGGAAAAGGTAGCCAATTCTTCTTGCTAATTACGGTGGGCAAATGACTCAGCTGCCAGCGCTAAGGGAATACCCTCTAGAAGCACACTTTCGCACCGGTCTTTTGATGATGTGGGCATTCTGATGTAAATTACGTGATTTTACATTTTATTGTATTGTTCAACTTTAGCTTCAGAAATATGGCAAGTTCTAACATTTGAATTAACTGCAATTCTCTTCCTGTAGTATAGTATCTTGAGGTGAAATAGCTACTATGTAAATAAATATCACACGTGCAAAGTTTTCCAGAATGTGACAATTTATACACTGCATTAACTTTATCAGATCAACAATAATGTGAATCGTATTGGCATAACATAAAATGAAGAAAATAAAACAAGAATGGCACAACTGCTACAAAGGTTGCAGACAGAACAAGGCAGAGTCAAAACAGGACATTGTCTGGTCATCGTTTATTTTCTGATCTCAAATATATGAAATAAATGCGTAGACTTGTGTGATACTTTCCGTCACACATAACTATTGATGAATTACTTGCGATGTGGGAAATAAAGATTATATAACTCGTGTTCAGTATCACTATCATTATATGGAAGATCTCAAACGAATTACTGTGTAGACTTGTCCGAAACGTTCCACCATTTAGGGCTGTTGAGGACTTACTTGCAATGTGGGAAATTTGGATTATATAATTGTCTTGCTCCTATTCATTATCATTACGCTTAAGATCTCAAAATGACAGCGGTGTAGATCTGTACGATACATTCCAAAATAAACCCGGTAGATGAGTTTCATGTATATCGGGTAGTTTGAGGACCACCATGTCTTCTTCCTGTTTATTATCGTTGTAATGATGACTTTGTAGACTTCAATCATAGTTGCCATTAACATGACCGATTATCATTTTATAAGCAACACCGATATCCTCGTCGACTCATTATTCCATATCATTTTCCTCTTTTTCAGAGCTCAGTTGAAAACAGTGAAGATATGTCATCAACGAAGACCTTGAAACAATTTACAAACATAATACTTCCTATTCAAATAAAATTACGACAAAAACTCAAACTTTAATGAAGAAATATGAAAGATGTATTTGTTTAGAGATTTCAACACCCATATTTATTTTCGGACAAAGACTTGCTCAAACACACACAAACACATACACACACACAAGCACATGCATTCCGAACCACAAACAAATACTCAGATATTTATCTCATCTGTGGTACCAATTACAATGCATCACAATGTATTTCAGAACGTGCAGCGATACGTACCATGGAATGCCGTAATTCTAATTAAGACAAATAATTTAATGTCCTGGGTCAGGGACCTGACACTTGTTTAATTTGCTTCTTTCAATAACTGGAAAAACAACTTGCTCTGGTTTATAACAAAATAACATTTATTCAGTCATATTGTTTGGAAGAAGCTGAATTGTTTTGAGATTAAAAGAAAAGAATATATTTCAACTGCAAGAAAAATCAACGCTTTCTCTATCTCCTAATTGGATGAACAGTACCGCATGCTAGATAGATTTGCTATGTGTATGCTAATCGTTGGATACATTCGAAACTAAAAGATGTAAGTAGAGTGGGATGATTAAACTTATACTACTGTCAACACTGTGAAAGACATTCAACTAATAGTATTGTGCATATTGATAAATATAGCAATATTTAATTCTGACTACTCTATTTTGTCTTGTTACATTATTGATACAATGGGCAAGGAAACTTTGAATGTGATGCCAGTCACCGTTCAAGAGTTAGATCAGAGACGACCAGTAAACATAAAACACACGCAACAAACGAAAACATATTTAGGTGACAACCTAAGCAAAGTTCAGGTAGAAAACAAGTGCTATCATTTAAAATAAAAGGAAGTTTCACAGACTTTAAAAAGAAATGCATATACTTACCCCATTCATATATGTTAGGAACTAACTTAATCATGATATGAGGAACGTTTTTATCCGAAATATTTTCAAAAATAGGACTTACACTGAATGTTTCACAAAATTCCATACCGCACCGGGATGGCATACGTGACACGTGTCAGACATGTGAATAAAGGATTGTAAATATAAATATATTTGTAATATTCACCATTACTTCGTGACAAATACAATATTTGTATTAAAAAGGGAAAGATTTATTCAGCTATTTTGTTATGAAAAATTAAGATATGCAGTTAACATCGCTAAAGTCGAAACAGCATTCTTCGATAAATTCTGTGCATTCCTTAGTGTCGAAGCGAGCCAATGTACCTGTACAGTGCAAAAGTACCGTGGTACGTACCAACGAAAGAATATACTACGGGTAAAAAACGATGATAGGGCGCACTCTAGCATACATACATACATACATACATACATACATACATACATACATACATACATACATACATACATACATACATACATACATACATACATACATACATACATACATACATACATACATACATACATACCCACATACACACTTCCATCCATCCATACACACACACATACATACATACATACATACATACATACATACATACATACATACATACATACATACATACATACATACATACATACATACATACATACATACATACATACATACATACATACATACATACATACACACATACATACATACATCCATAGACACATACATACCTACCTACCTACATACATACATACATACATACATACATACATACATACATACATACATACATACATACATACATACATACATACATACATACATACATACATACATACATACATACAAACAAGATAGTTTTATACAAGTGACATCTTAGGTTGTGATTTGGTTTATGCTTTTTGATCCTTCAAACTGAAGGCTTGAATTGTTTGTTTGTTGTTCGTTCGATCAATTGGTTAAATATTTAGGTACACAATGTACAGATCTCCTTTGTTTACTGCCCGATCAGTAGGTAGGATTCATTGTCTATCGTGTCATGACAAAAACTTTATAGTCGGCATTTTACATAATACGAGTTTATTTTTGTTTCCCTCCTGCTTATATTTCGTCCAAATTTTCAAGCATATCTTGTCTTGTGCTATGTTCTAGATTTCATCCTGAATGAAATGAATCGAGTATAGGTATTGTCGCGAATAAACAATTAGTACCAATCCAAATTGGTCCTACAATTTAAATGAATGGGTAAGAATCGTGTGTTTAACGATGACGACAAACGTTCGAAATTTTAATGCAAAGTAGGAGTAAAGGTCTATCTATCTATCTATCTATCTATCTATCTATCTATCTATCTATCTATCTATCTATCTATCTATCTATCTATCTACCTATTTATCTATCTATTATACGATGTAGCATTTGTATACGTTGTCAGCATATAAGGAAGATATTATCATTAGTCAGTATCCTGCTATTTAACCCAGAACAACCCATTTCACTTCTCACGCGAGAATGAATGTATATTCTTCTGAAAATCACTTATAAATCAGATTTCAAAATTTGAAACATAGATTAGAAGACTGATGCAACGGCACTTAATTGGTGGGTATTGTTCTTATATGGTTCTCCTTCATGGCATAATGAAAATTCAGTATCACTATCATTATATGGAAGATCTCAAACGAATTACTGTGTAGACTTGTCGGGTACACTCCACCATTTAGGGCTGTTGATGAGTTACTTGCAAGGTGGGAAATTTGGATTATATAATTGTCTTGCTTCTATTCATTATCATTACGCTTAAGATCTCAAAATGACAGCGGTGTAGATCTGTATGATACATTCCAAAATAAACCCTGAAGATGAGTTTCATGTATATCGGGTAGTTTGAGGACCACCATGTCTTCTTCCTGTTTATTATAATTGTAAGGATGACTTTGTAGACTTCAATTCAGTTTCCATTAACATGACTGATTATCATTTCATAAGCAACACCGATATCCTCGTCGACTCATTATTCCATATCATTTTTCTCTTTTTCAGAGCTCAGTTGATAAAAGTGAAGATATGTCATCAACGAAAACCTTAAAACAATTTACAAACATAACACTTTCTATTCAAATAAACTTACGACAAAAACTCAAAATTTAATGAGAAATATGAAAGATGTATTTGTTTAGAGATTTCAACACCCTGATTTATTTTCGGACAAAAACTTGCTCAAACACATACAAACACATACACACACAAACACATGCATTCCAAGTCACATATTTATCTCATCTGTGGTACCAATTACAATGCATCACAATGTATTTCAGTGCAAAAGGACCGAGGTACGTACCAATGAAAGAATATACTACGAGTAAAAAGCGATGATATGGCGCACCTCTAATATACATACATACATACATACATACATACATACATACATACATACATACATACATACATACATACATACATACATACATACATACATACATACATACGTACATACGTACATACAATATACATACCCACATCCATCCATCCATCCATCCATCCATCCATCCATCCATCCATCCATCCATCCATCCATGCATGCATACATACATACATACATACATACATACATACATACATACATACATACATACATACATACATACATACATACACACACACACACACACACACATACATACATACATACATACATACATACATACATACATACATACATACATACATACATACATACATACATACATACATACATACATACATACACATACATCCATGCATCCTTAGACACATACATACATACATACATACATACATACATACATACATACATACATACATACATACATACATACATACATACATACATACATACATACATACATACATACATACATACATACATACATACATACATACATACATACATACAAGATAGTTTTATGCAAATGACATCTTAGGTTGTGATTTGTTTTATGCTTTTTGATCCTTAAAATTGAAGGCTTGAATTGTTTGTTTGTTGTTCGTTCGATCAATTGGTTAAATATTTAGGTACACAACGTACGGATCTCCTTTGTTTACTGCTCGGTCAGTACGTAGGATTCATTGTCTATCGTGTCATGACAAAATATTTACAGTCGGCATTTTACATTATGCGAGTTTATTTTTGTTTCCCTCCTGCTTATATTTCGTCCAAATTTTCAAACATATCTATTCTTGTGCTTTGTTCTAGATTTCATCCTGAATTAAATGAATCGAGTATAGGTATTGTCGCGAATAAACAATTAGTACCAATCCAAATTGGTCCTACAATTTAAATGAATGGGTAAGAATTGTGTGTTTAACGATGACGACAAAAGTTCGAAATTTTAATGCAAAGAAAGAGTAAAGGTCTATCTATCTATCTATCTATCTATCTATCTATCTATCTATCTATCTATCTATCTATCTATCTATCTATCTATCTATCTATCTATCTATCTATCTATTATACGATGTAGCATTTGTATACGTTGTCAGGATATAAGGAAGATATTGTCATTAGTCAGTATCCTGCTATTTAACCCAGAACATCCCATTTCACTTCTCACGCGAGAATGAATGTATATTCTGCTGAAAATCACTTATAAATCAGATTTCAAATTTTAAAACATAGATTAGAAGACTGATGCATCGGCACTTAATTGGTGGGTATTGTTCTTATATGGTTCTCCTTCATGCCATAATGAAAATTCATGGTCTTCGTAGCTCAGGTGTCTCCATATGCATTGTATTTACTATATTGTTTGTAATAATAGGGTGGGTGTATTAATTCAGTATAGTAATAGTAGTAGTGCTGGTTAAAAAAAACAAATTTTTGGTTATTATGAATCAAAACGGACAAGGTAGGCTCCAATAATAATATTTTTGTTCGAAACGTTGTCGTCAAAGATTTAAGAATTATGCATCAGATAACAGTATTCAAATCCTGATTCTTCTTCGAAACGTTTTCATTAAACTATTTAAGATTTATTATTCTTTATTCTCCTCCTCTTCTATTACTGCTGATACTGTGATTCATTAAGTCTGTTTGATTCCTTCATAATCTTGCTTTTCCACTTCTTCTAAAAATCTACTCTGGAAAGTCTAGCAAAATCCATGAATATGTTGGTTTTTTGTAATTTACCGCAAGTCTATTCTCTCAAACACTACTTTAGGTGTGTTCATTTTTCGAAAGACGTTGCAATGATAGTGCATCAAAATCATGAATTTAGGCAATGTACATTTGTCAAACATATCAAACAACTTCAGAATAGCAAATAAAACATCTTAATGTAAAATTAACAAACATTCTGCAAAACTTCTTTTGATTGTGACTGTAAAGAAGACCTTGTCACCTTTGAACGAAGCTTAGTCGGCGACACTTTTATTTACAGCAAACTGGACAGTGACCGTTAAATAAAGATTACCTGGCAATATAATGCCTGCCAAAAAAAAGCATCCATAAACAAGATAAAGCAACCTTCGAATTTTTCTTAAAGGTGTCTTGTGTTTAATGGATAAGGGAAAATAAGATAAAATTTTATACATCTTGGTGTATATAATATAATGCTCCTAAAATGTTATTTACAAATAAAAGGTACTGACCATTTAAATTGGGTTAAGCGATATTTTCTTTTATACGTATATATTTTATTTTGATAATTATCAAAGTTTTTTTTTTTATTTCTAAACATTAAATGTTTATAATATAATGATATTTTCTTATAATAAATAGAAAAACAATTTCAGTAATTAACAGAAAAACTAAACTTTGAAGCCAGCTAAGTATTATTCCCGCTGTGAAAGCCTAGTTGGGCCAATTATCACGAATTTAAAAACAAAATGAACATGTTAAAACTTTTAATTACAATTTAGTTATTTTCCGTCATTAACATTTAGTCAACTACAGTAGTTACCATCGACAGCTCAGAATATAACTTTAAGAAAACAGACTTTTCGTGTATATTTTATAGTTTGTCACTATAACAATATCTATTAGCGGCTTGTTTGATCTTTAGCATGACACACTGAATACGAATCATCTACCTCTGGACATTTTGCAAAATTGGAAGTAGCACTTGAAGATTTAAAGTGACGAGTGTTTGCATATGCTTTCCGAACGAGGAAGATGGCGATAGGAAAAGGTAGCCAATTCTTCTTGCTAATTACGGTGGGGAAATGACTCAGCTGCCAGCGCTAAGGGAATACCCTCTAGAAGCACACTTTCGCACCGGTCTTTTGATGATGTGGGCATTCTGATGTAAATTACGTGATTCAATTTATTGTATTGTTCAACTTTAGCTTCAGAAATATGGCAAGTTCTAACATTTGAATTACCTGCAATTCTCTTTCTGTGGTATAGTACCTTGAGGTGAAATAGCTACTATGTAAATAAATATCACACATGCAAAGTTTTCCAGAATGTGACAATTTATACACTGCATTAACTTTATCAGATCAACACTAATGTGAATCGTATTGGCATAACATAAACTGAAGAAAATAAAACAAGAATGGCACAACTGCTAGAAAGGTTGCAGACAGAACAAGGCAGAGTCAAAACAGGATATTGTCTGGTCATCGTTTATTTGCTGATATGAAATATATGAAATAAATGCGTAGACTTGTGTGATACTTTCCGTCACACATAACTATTGATGAATTACTTGCGATGTGGGAAATAAAGATTATATAACTCGTGTTCAGTATCACTATCATTATATGGAAGATCTCAAACGAATTACTGTGTAGACTTGTCGGGTACACTCCACCATTTAGGGCTGTTGAGGACTTACTTGCAATGTGGGAAATTTGGATTATATAATTGTCTTGCTCCTATTCATTATCATTATGCTTAAGATCTCAAAATGACAGCGGTGTAGATCTGTACGATACATTCCAAAATAAACCCGGTAGATGAGTTTCATGTATATCGGGTAGTTTGAGGACCACCATGACTTCTTCCTGTTTATTATCGTTGTAATGATGACTTTGTAGACTTCAATCATAGTTGCCATTAACATGACCGATTATCATTTTATAAGCAACACCGATATCCTCGTCGACTCATTATTCCATATCATTTTCCTCTTTTTCAGAGCTCAGTTGATAAAAGTGAAGATATGTCATCAACGAAGACCTTAAAACAATTTACAAACATAATACTTTCTATTCAAATAAACGTACGACAAAAACTCAAAATTAAATGAAGAAATATGAAAGATGTATTTGTTTAGAGATTTCAACACCCTGATTTATTTTCGGACAAAGACTTGCTCAAACACACACAAACAAATACACACACAGACACACACACACACAAACACACACACACACACACACAAGCACATGCATTCCGAACCACAAACAAATACTCGGGTATTTATCTCATCTTTGGTAAAAATTACAATGCATCACAATGTTTTTCAGAACGTGCAGCGATACGTACCATGGTATGCCGTAATTCTAATTAAGACAAATAATTTAATGTACTGGGTCAGGGAACTGACAATTGTTTAATTTGCTTTTTTCAATAACTGGAAAAATAACTTGCTCTGGTTTATAACAAAATAACATTTTACCAGTCATATTGTTTGGAAGAAGCTGAATTGTTTTGAGATTAAAAGAAAAGAAAATATTTCAACTGCAAGAAAAATCAAAGCTTTACGAATCTCCTAATTGCATGAACAGTACCTCATGCTAGATAGATTTGGTATGTGTATGCTAATCGTTGGATACATTCGAAACTAAAAGATGTAAGTAGAGTGGGATGATTAAGCTTATACTACTGTCAACACCGTGAAAGACATCCAACTAATAGTATTGTGCATATTGATAAATATAGCAATATTTAATTCTGACTACTCTATCTTGTCTTGTTACATTATTGATACAATGGGCAAGGAAACTTTGAATGTGATGCCAGTCACCGTTCAAGAGTTAGATCAGAGACGACCAGTAAACATAAAACACAGGCAACAAACGAAAACATATTTAGGTGACAACCTAAGCAAAGTTCAGGTAGAAAACAAGTGCGATCATTTAAAATAATAGGAAGTTTCACAGACTTTAAAAAGAAATGCATATACTTACCCCATTCATATATGTTAGGAACTAACTTAATCATGATATGAGGAACGTTTTTATCCGAAATATTTTCAAAAATAGGACTTACACTGAATGTTTCACAAAATTCCATACCGCACCGGGATGGCATACGTGACACGTGTCAGACATGTGAATAAAGGATCGTAAATATAAATATATTTGTAATATTCACCATTACTTCGTGACAAATACAATATTTGCATTAAAAAGGGAAAGACTTATTCGGCTATTTTGTCATGAAAAATTAAGATAGGCAGTTAACATCGCTAAAGTCGAAACAGCATTCTTCGATAATTTCCGTGCATTCCTTAGTGTCGAAGCGAACCAATGTACCTGTGCAGTGCAAAAGTACCGTGGTACGTACCAACGAAAGAATATACTACGGGTAAAAAACGATGATAGGGCGCACCTCTAACATACATACATACATACATACATACATACATACATACATACATACATACATACATACATACATACATACATACACACACACACACACATACATACATACATACATACATACATACATACATACATACATACATACATACATACATACATACATACATACATACATACATACATACATACATACATACATACATACATACATACATACATACATACATACATACATACATACACACATCTTTCCATCCATACACATACATACATACACACACATCCATCCATCCATACACACACATACATACATACATACATGCATACATACATACATACATACATACATACATACATACATACATACATACATACATACATACATACATACATACATACATACATACATACATACATACATACATACATACATACATGATAGTTTTATACAAGTGACATTTTAGGTTGTGATTTGGTTTATGCTGCTTGATGCTTGAAACTGAAGGCTTGAATTGTTTGTTTGTTCTTCCTTCGGTCAATTGGTTAAATATTTAGGTACACAACGTACGGATCTCCCTTGTTTACTGCCCGGTCAGTACGCAGGATTCATTGCCTATAATATCATGACAAAATCTTTACAGTCGGCATCTTACATTAAACGAGTTTACCTTTGTTTCCCTCCTGTTTATATTTCGTCCAAATTTTCAAACATATCGTGTCTTATGCTATTTTCTAGATTTCATCCTGAATTAAATGAATCGAATATAGGTATTGTCGCGAATAAACAATTAGTACCAATCCAAATTGGTCCTACAATTTAAATGAATGGGTAAGAATCGTGTGTTTAACGACGACGACAAACGTTCGAAATTTTAATACAAAGTAAGAGTAAAAGGTCTATCTATCTATCTATCTATCTATCTATCTATCTATCTATCTATCTATCTATCTATCTATCTATCTATCTATCTATCTATCTATCTATTATGCGATGTAGCATTAGTATACGTTGTCACGATATAAGGAAGATATTGTCATTAGTCAGTATCCTGCTATTTAACCCAGAACAACCCATTTCACTTCTCACGCGAGAATTAATGTATATTCTGCTGAAAATCACTTATAAATCAGATTTCAAAATTTGAAACATAGATTAGAAGACTGATGCATCGGCACTTAATTGGTGAGTATTGTTCTTATATGGTTCTCCTTCATGGCGTAATGAAAATTCATGGTCTTCGTAGCTCAGGTGTCTCCATATGCATTGTATTTACTATATTGTTTGTAATAATAGGGAGGGTGTATTAATTCAATATAGTAATAGTAGGAGTGCTGGTTAAAAAAAGAACAATTTGTTTGTTGTTATGAATCAAAACGGACAAGGTAGGCTCCAATAATAATATTATTTTTGTTCGAAACATTTTCGTCAAAGATTTAATAATTATGCATCAGATAACAATATTCGAATCCTGATTCTTCTTCGAAACGTTTTCATTAAACTATTTAAGATTTACTATTCTTTATTCTCCTCCTCTTCTATGACTGTTGATACTATGATTCATTAAGTCTGTTTGATTCCTTCAAAATCTTGCTTTTCCACTTCTTCTAAAAATCTTCTCTGTTAAGTCTAGCAAAATCCATGAACATGTTGGTTTTTGTAATTTACCGCAAGTTTATTCTCTCAAACACTACTTTAGGTGTGTTTATTATTCGAAAGATGTTGCGATGATAGTGCATCAAAATCATGAATTTGGGCATTGTACATCTGTCAAACATATCAAACAACTTCAGAATAGCAAATAAAACATCTTAATGTAAAAGTAACAAACAATCTGCAAAACTTCTT
>JAEAOA010002271.1:7500-102500 GCA_016746295.1 Potamilus streckersoni | reverse complement strand
TATAATATTTGTTTACATAGTTATGATAAATCAGCTACAAATTCCAAACACCACCGATAAGGACCTATAAAATTTTTATCAGTTGGTTCAAGTACAAATTCCTCAGAATTTTTGTTTAATATTACAGATAACATTCCAGATAAGTCATCATCATATGAATGACGCCATGATTTAGTAATTATTTTAAACTTTACAGTGCTAAACACTGACAATCTATACAAACCAGTAACTTCTGCAATGTGTTTGATAGATTTGTTTTGTGGTGTCCATCCACTATAACCATATGCAATAGTATACACAATATTTTTAATCTGTTTGTGAGGAATGATACTCGTTTCCTCAGCAATATTAGGAATTTTACTAATAATATTATTGAGTTTTGTGTTAATATCATTGAGTTTTGTGTTAATATTAGCGAGTGTAATGTCAACAATTGATGGATTTCCAAAAAATTCATCTCTAATTCTGTTTATGTTTTTGCGAAAACTTAAAAATGTATTTACATGACTAAGATACTCATTTTTGAGTGCTGGGATTTCATTATTGATTGAAACGTCCTGATCATTGACGTATTTTTTAGTGACAGCATCCCCATCCTCAGTTGGGTTTCCAAGATCTGTAATCTTGTTTTGTTTCATAACAATATTCCCACTTGGATTTCGTACAACTACATCTGACAGTTTTACATTACTCGTCTTTAATCGTCCTTCTTTGTCTTGGAAAATGACAACTTCATCTGGATCTACGCTGGCAATATTTAGTAAATTATTGATTTCATTTTTAAGCTGATCAAGAGTTGCATATTTGGAAAAGTCACCTTGATAACCTTTTGTGGATAAATCTTCTAATAGTGTTCCAAATTTTGTATAGTAGCTCATTATTTACTGTCCTAGATAAAATTATCAACACTAGTTTAATATTATACAAAATGGCAAAATCATTGATACTAAACTTTGATACAGAGAGACTAGTGAAGCACAAACATAACAATGAACTTCCTGATTGTCATTATCTTATTGTTGGGCGAACTGGATCGGGAAAAACAAATTTACTTATGAACTTACTTCTTGGTGATAATTTTAACTACGATAGAGTTTATATTTACACAATCAATCCACAGCAAGATAAGTATGAGTTATTAAGTGAGTATAATGACAAGCTTCGTGATGATCTTAAAGCTGGCGAAGATTTTTTTATAATTAGGCAGCCAGAAGATCTTATTCCAGTCAATCAACTTGATGCAGATGAACATAAGATAGTAGTTTTTGACGATATTCCGCTAAATAACATGGAGATGAACAAAATAAAATCATATTTCTCACTATCACGTAACAAACAGTGTAATTCTGTTTATCTCGCTCAAGGATTTTATAATGTTGACAGGTTTATTAGGCGAAATACGGGTTGTTTTATTTTATTTCCAGGACTGGATAATGTTGACGTTAGAAATATTGCAAGCGAGCAATGCGGTGGCGTGACAAAAGATAAGTTTATTGAACTTTACCGTAATGCTACAAAAGATAAATTTAACTTTTTCTTGTTTGATAAACTTACAAATGATCCAACTAAAATGTTTCGCTGTTGTATTAACAGTTACTTACAGTAAAGCGTTTCAATTTTATAAAATTTATAATTATAATAATGGACAAACGAGCAAGATACAGACAACACATAGAAGACCTAAAAAAACTTGCTCAATCTCAGGCATCACTTAAGCAAAAAGTACAAGAAGCGCGACGTGGGCAAGTAACTGCTACAGAAACAACAGCTACAATTTTCAAGCCGGTTACTGAAGCATTATTAGGTAAACAACCTGAAACTAAATCACTGTCAGAAGAAGAACTTAAACAACTGCAGGAAAAAGGTTTGGTTGGTATTGTTAGAGAACAACAAGAAGCAGCTGCTGCAAAACTTGTTACTAGATCTGATGAAGAAAAAAGAAAACTGATTGAGGCACTTACAGCAAATATAGCTGATCCTGCGGTTAGACAAGCTGAAACAGATCAATTGATAAACAATCCGCTGGAACTTGAGCGAAGATTAGCAGAGTTAACAACGCAAGGAATAACAAATATTATAACAAGTTTATCAGGAGAAATAAAAGATATCAAAGAGGAGCAACAAAGAGTCGGTGATCTTACTGTAAAGTTTATGGAAGTTGGAGATCAAAGACTTCATTTTACAAAAAGAGCAAATGATGAGATAAAAGGTAGAGAATATGATGATTTTTTAAACAAAGAAAATAAAAGGGGTATTGATGATATAAACAAGTGGACTGATGTAGAATATCAAGAATTACTCGATAGATTAGATGAAATATTTAATGACGGAGTTACTGCTAAAGATGAAATAAACACGGTTACAGAGATTGATAATATGATTCCACTTTATGAAAGAATGAGAAACGGTGTCATTGCTCTCACGTTTAAAAAAACAGCAGAAAATAGTAGAGCAAAATCTTTTGGTAAAGGGTGGAGTTTTAAAAGAAAATTTGATAAACTCGATAAATCTCGTGTAGAAAAATATAGAAAAGAAAAAACAGGAACTGGTGTAAAGGTATTTACTTCAACTACTGAAATGATAGGTAGATTAATGTTATTAATATCATCAAAGGAAGCTGGGAATGATAGTGTTGAACTTGATAATGAAATTATTGACATACTTGATCATCTAAGATCGAGTGAATTATTAACATCTGACGAATACGAAACTTTACACCGCGACTTAATCGCGGCGACTTAATTTTATAAAATGATATAATATAAAAGGAATGCAAACAACATTATTACTAAACTCTAGCGAGTCTACAGAAGATAGCGCAAATTTTTCAGTAAATTATATTCCGCCTATAGAACTAGATCCTGCAAAACAATATGAAATTGGATTAATTTCTTGTACTTGCTGGAATGCTATACCTAACGTGAAAACTGATCTTAATGATGAAATGTGGTTTACTTCTTTTACAAGTACTTCAATATCTACAACAAAAAAAAAATAAAAATTCCACAAGGAGCTTATAATATTGAAGATCTAAACAAGACGATCAAAGAGCTCATAACAAAAGCTGACGGTGTGGCTGATGATTTTGGATTAGCTGCTAATTATAGCACATTACGAGTTAGGATGACTTTGAAAAATATGTTAATCAATCTTGGATCAAAAGAAAGAGGTATTAGACAACTGGTAGGATTTACTAAATTAGATTATAATGCACTTAATCAGCCTATTACATATGACAGTGAACTGTCAGTAAATATAACAGAAGTAAATATGATATTAGTAAACTGCTCTATTGCTTCTGGCTCTTATACATCAAAAGGTAGCAAAGGTCATACGATTTACAGTTTCTCACCCGAAGTCCCGCCAGGTTCTCTCATGCAAATAACTCCTCGAGATATTATCTACTATCCTTTAAATGTAAAAGATCAAATATCAAGTATAAGGATGCAGTTGACAGATCAATCAGGAAAACAGTTGGAATTGAATAATGAAGTTGTAACTTATTATTTACATCTACGTGAGCAAAAGTAAAAATTATGCAACATCAAATATAATGAAACAGAGAAAAAAAGTTTATCGAAGAAAAATAGTAGGAGGATTTTTTGGAAATATATTCACTAAAGTTATTGAAGGTATTCCAGGACTAGCGCGTAAAGTTGCACCAATTGCTATTGACGCTGGTAAAGCTTTTACAACTGGGGCTGCATCTGCCGCTGGGACTGCGGTGGGACAAAAAATAGCTAATAAAATAAAAGGAGATCCACCGACTGCATCTGAAATAAAACAAGCTCTCTCAGAAATCGCTCCAACAAAAGAAACTCAAAAAGCTATGATAACAACAACAAAAAAACTATTATCACCAAAGGGCGAGCAGATGATACAAAAATTAATATCTAAAGTAACAATGCCGCAATAAAATTTTATATAATCTAATAAAATAAAATGTCTGTTAAAAATTATCTCGAGTTAACAGAAACTTATGACATCGACAACGATGTGACAGAATTCGAGTTTGTTGAGTACCTTGATGAAAATTCTAACGAACCAAATAAAGCTGGTATTAGAACCTTTAACACCAGAGACGAAGATGTATTTCTACTGCCACATAAGGCTATGTTAGAAGTTCGTGGTCAGATTATGACAGTAGCCAATCCACCTGCTGTAATTGCAGTTGGAGCAGAAGTAGCTCTTATAAATAACGGCTGGAGTTTATTCAAAAGTGCTAGATATCAACTAGCCAATCAAACTATAGAAGATATTTCAGGTCATCTACAAGTTGCAAGTACAATTTTAAATATTATTTCGTTTTCCGACGATTACTCGAGATCAACTGCAACTAATATGATGTGGTTTAAAGATACTGGACGGGGTATAGCTGAATCAACAGAATTTCTAAAGAGAGGCGCTATAGTACACGGAGCTAATGCTGATGCAAATGCTGGAATTGTGAGAGATTTTCTCATTACTAATGCAGACGCGCTAGGTATTGACGCACCAGGTGCAGCTGCTAATGCAGACGCCACAAGAGTTTCTCTTACAGCAGCTTTTAATAATCTAAATATAACACCACCAGCTGCAGATGCAAACGGTACTGCGATGTTAAATTTACTTCTTAACACACTTGACGTGAGAAATCCACGCTATAACGAAGGCTTTGCTAGGCGAAGAAAACTTGCAGCAGGATCACGTCAAATTACAATGATGCTTCCACTAAGTATGATTTTCGGCTTTTGTCGCGATTATGATAAAGTATTTCGCGGAGTAAAACATACTCTTATTTTAGATCGAGCAGACCAAAACGATTGCTTGTTTAGATCTGGAGGGGTTGATGTACAGTTTATCATAAACAAACTTGCTTTGTGGATGCCACGTATAACACCATCAATCACTAAAATGTCAGAACTAAATAGTACGCTTGATAAACATACAAACATAATTTACTTTAAGCAGCATAAGATATATCAGACAGCGGTTCCAAATACTACTGACTACACATGGAGGGTCACAACAACATCAAGCGAACAACTGCCGAGAAATATCTTTGTCGTATTTCAACAACAAGCCCGACGAGGAAACCAACAACAAAATAATGCAATATTTGATCACTCTAATGTCAGACGAATATACGCTAGATTAAATTCAAAGCAATATCCAGAACGAGCTATCGAGTGCAATTTTGCTGATGACGTTAATAAAAATATTTCTCGACCGTACATGTACCTGCTTGGCGCAATGCAAAAATATCAAGATGTTGAAGATGGAACTCAAATATCAGCAGAGGAATTTCGTACGCTTTATCCTATATTTCATTTTGATGTTAGTAAACATAACGAGCGAGCTGTAGACAGCACAGCGGATATTGAAATTACCTGGACACTTGGGGCGGTTCCAGTAGCGCCGTTATACGTATACGCATTAGTGATTAGTGATAGATTTATCACAGTAGATTCTATTGGAGGTAAAATGACAGTTCAAGTTTAATCTACAGTTGTTATATAAAATGGCAAGGTATATTGTAAAAAAAAGTGTATTTGACTGATGGCCAAGTTAAAAAATTAGTAGCTGCTATTGCAAAGGGAGAACAGGTATCATTAAAAATCAATCCTAATATTTCTGATGGTGTTTTAACAAAATTAATGCTAAAAAAATCAAGTAGAAAAGTATGATCGTAAAAAAACTTTTGTTTTAAATTTGAGTGCTGCACAAATGACAGCGATGGCAAAAGAAGGTGGTTTTATTGGTCCAGCATTATCAGTATTAGCTAGCACAATAATACCTAAACTTTTACCGGTGTTGGGAACATTAGGACTAGCAGCAGCGTCTGGAGCAATATCTGGCGCAACGAAGAAAGCAGTCGAAGGTAATGGTATAATTCGTGGAAGTGGAATAAAAAAATTGTAAATTTTATGTAAATAATATATTATAATGCCACAAAAGAAAAAGAAATCACCAACAACAAAAAAAAGAAAACAACAAAAACAAAATCGCCAACACCAAAATGCAAATGCATATGCAGTCAACCAAAACAAGGAGGATTTATTCCGATCGCTCCACTTTTGGCGGGACTAGCGGGAAGTCTGCTGCCAAATCTTTTAGGAATCGGACGTGGTCTAACATTACCAGGAACTCGTCGACCCCGTTGAGTAATTTTGATATCATTGATAAGTTAAAAGCGGTTCCTGGATTTCACGGAGTTTATTCTAAAGATGAGCTCGCAGCAATAAAATCACCATCAGCTGTAAGTTCGTGTGTTATTAATATACAAGATTTTAATGACGGATCCGGCACGCATTGGGTAGCAGTTTATAATAATAATTATTTCGACTCGTTTGGACTTCCTCCAAGCGATGTAATAAAAAAGTATATGAACAAAAAATTTAACAAGATTTATTATTTATCAAATCAACTCCAACCTGTTGGAACGTCTGCTTGTGGATATTATTGTATTATGTTTATCCAACAGATGAGCAGAAATCTTAACTTTTTAAAATTTATTTTACAGTTTGACAAGCATCCTTCTCACGCTAATGAAGAGATCGCAATTAATTTTATCTTAAATTACAAGTATAATAATGTCAACATACTGTCTCAAGTGTAGAACTAAAACAGAAAATATTAATGAAACAACAGAAAAAAAACAAAAAACAACAGGATAATATTAAAAAGTTTTTGTGTAGTCTGTGGAAAAAGAAAAAATATGTTTTTAAAGAAAACGTCCCCAGCGACAGTATCCTCAGAGATGTCGCCAGCGAAAAATTCGCTAGGATCTGGTTATCCTGATATTATTTTAGTCGACGACTAAAAATATAGAATGATATGCAACTGTGATTCTGACAGAGATTTATGTCTTGAACAAAATAAAATTGTCGCATACTGTCAATGTTGTAACAACAGAGAAATAATAGGGTCAGGTTTAGATATACATAAACTAATTGGAAAATTGCCAAAACCAAAAGGCGGTTGGACATTGCCAGGTCATAAGTATACTGGTCCGTGGAATCCACTAGATCAACAACTAGATGAAAACGACAATCCTTTGCCAGGACAAGAGCCTTACAATCAAGTGGATGCAATAGCAATGCGTCATGATATCTGTTATCGTGATCATGAAAACTCAAAATTAGATTGTGATAAAGTAATGTTAGACGAATTACGTGATATGAAGCCAACAAATCTACGAGAACGTTTTGATAGAAAATTTGTTCAGGGAATGATTGGAGCAAAATATAAACTTGGACTCGGAAAAAGTATACGATGATCTTGCAGTCGAGCTGCACAGACCTAAAAAAAAAGTTTCCACGACGTAAAGTTGTCGCTAATGGTGTAGATGATATCTGGGCAATAGATTTGGTGGATGTATCTAATCTAGCTCAGTTTAATGTTGGCGCTGATGGCGCTCCAAAAAGGTATTTGTTTAATGTTATAGATGTTTTTAGCAAATATGCTTTCAGTGTACCTGTTTCGGATAAGACAGGAACTTCAATGACTGATGCGCTAAGACAAATAATAACGAGTGTAGAAAGAAAACCAAATAAAATCTGGACTGATCATGGAACCGAGATTTTTAACAAAAAGTTTGAACAGTTTCTAGAACAAAATAATATAAAAAAATACGTTACAGGAAACGAGGGCAAAAGCGTTGTTGTCGAGAGATTTAATCGCACGCTAAACGAAAAATTACACAAACATATGACAGCTAGAAACACCAACAGGTACATCGATGACCTTTCTCAAATCGTAGGTGAATATAATAACACGAAACATCGAACCATCAAAATGACACCTAAAAAAGCTGTTAAAAATCCGATATTAGCAAATGAAAACATGTACCGCAGACATAAATTTAAGGTTGGTGATAAAGTTAGAATTTCTTTGACAAAAAAGGTATTTGCAAAAGGATTTACTCCAAACTGGAGCGAAGAAGTATTTGTAATTGATAAGGTACTTTTAACAGTACCTGTAACGTATGTTTTAAAAGATCTGGCAGGGGAACCGATCGTAGGTAGTTTTTATGAACAAGAACTACAGAAAACTGAGCAGGATGTTTTTGTTATCGAGAAAGTGATTAGAAAAAAAGGGGATAAAAGTTTAGTCAAATGGCGTGGGTATAGCGATAAATTTAACAGTTGGATCAAACCAAGCAGATTATGATATAATGCTATTATAAATTAACTCATACTTTTGTTTGACAGATTTACATTTTACTGGTTTACATAATGATATTAGATACTGCTTACGATCGTTAGAGATCGTCATTAGATTAAAAATTTTAACGAATATGAAATCGAATTTGAAATTTTTCTGTCGGCCTGGAATCTTGATATTTAAGAAAGGTTTATTAGCTGCCAAAACAGTTATTGTTCGGCAACGGTAAAATTAAATTTTATTATTTGTTTAGCAATGTGATACTTGACATTATACCGTTTAGTTGTTGATCTGCTGTAATTTGATCTGTCAGCAACAGTGACTATTTCACCATCATCATCAGATTCATTGTTATACAAAATATCATCTTCACTATAACCAATAGATTTGTCTATAAAATCTTTGGAAAATGTGACCTTATCGCTGGTGACTTTGTCGCTAGTATCTTCTTCGTAGAGTTCAGCAAGTCGTTTCATCAAGTCCATTATTATAATATATTTTTATCTAATTTATTATTATAAGATGACTGATGAGATAAAATATCACCAAAAAGTTAATATAGTAAATTACAACGAACTAGCCGAAGCGGTAAGAAAATGTTTGTTGGGTTATAGTGTTGATGTTATTGTAATGCAAGGTGATTCTCATAAAATATTACTAACAGAAGCAGAAAAAAATAAAATTAATGAAAGTGCAGTAACGACTCTAAAATTTAATCACGATGATATCATAGCATTTGCTCATCATTGCTTGACTAAAACCGAATTACAAAATATTATTGATCATCATATCTAAAACCAATCCTAGCATCGTATTCGCTTGAAAAAGTTGATTTCAATACTCCATCAGCTACAAATTTTACGACTGCGGGATTTATCTTATAATATTTCGCCGCAGCTGAAATCGATTTGAATTTAATCTCCTCATCCGTTTCGAGGTTTTTTGAAATAACAGGTTTTATTGAACATCTAAAATTAATATCACCACCTCGTCCTTTTCTTACATTTTCCTGTTGGGTAACTAGTTCTAGATTTTCCAATCGATTATCAGTCTTTACGTTATTGATGTGATTAATAACAAGACCATTGGGTATAGATCCGTTGAACACCTCGTAAACAAACCTATGACCATAATAATTAACTTGATTCGGCGATGTTCCTCTAACAGTTACTTTGATATATCCCATATTGTTCATAGTACCAAGAACTTTTTTAGTTTTTCTGTTTCTAATAATACCGCGATCGTTAGCCTCGTATAAATCAAAGACAGGATGTGGCTGAAACTCATCTTCTAAGGATAAGTTTTCAATGTTGTCATCAGTGACTTTATCGTTCACGTGATATACACGCTGTCCCTCTGGAATATCATCGCAAAACAAAGTGTAAATAAAATCTTTTCTAAACATTGCAATCCTCTCAGCATTATCTCCCTTTACACTAATCGTAAAACCCGCTGACGTTAATTTGCCAACAGATATTCTAGTTTTGATGTTAGTAACCGAACCTAATACATTTCCAGCGCATAAGTTATACTTTGGGTGAATTTGATATGCTTCTTGCTCACGTGCACTTGTCAGATTTACTGTCATTATATTATAGGTAATATTTTTTATCTTCAAGTGATTTTTAGCGCATGCGCAGTGTGAGATAAAGTTATACTTTGGGTGAGTTTGATAAATCTCTTCCTCACGTGCGTTTGTCAGATTTACTGTCATTATATTATAGGCGATTTTTTTTATCTTCAATTGATTTTTAGCGCATGCGCAGTGTGAGATAAAGTTATACTTTGGGTGAACTTGATATGTTTCTTGCTCACATGTGTTTGTTAGATTTGCTGTCATTATATTATAGAAGATTTTTTATCTTCAATTGATTTTTAGCGCATGCGCAGTGTGAAAAAATTATTAATTAGATAATACATTATAATATAATAATGTTAAAATTACGTGATATAGCTAAGAAAAGCCTTATGGGAGAACCTACTAAAATATCGACTGCTTTTGCAGGTTTTGATAATAGTTATCAGTTTGATAATCAAATTGTTTTAGTAAATTTTAATGCAGCAAATCTTTACCACCTACTACAGACAACTGTAAAACGTGAGCTCGAAAAACACAAAAGTATTAGATTATTTGTGCAATATCATGTTATATTTTCAAAGTTAGTTATAACGGAAGAATTAACTAACAAGGAAATTGCAGAACCTTATATGAACGCAAAATCAAGACGTGTTTTGCTTGGGACTGATCTGTTATCACTATCTGATGACATACACCAAGAAATCTGGAAAAAAATAGAGGAATTCACTCAATTAGGTTCGGGTTGGAAGTTTGAAATGATCAAAGAAATATTGTTTCACACGATGAAATATAACGCATTACGAGGTAGTTCATACATCGACCTGCCACCAAAAATAAAAAGTAAAAGATGTTGTATAAACATCAAAAACGTAGATAACAAGTGTTTCCAATGGGCTGTTCTTTCCACACTATTTCCAGCAGAAAAACACGCTGATCGTGTTGAAAAATATATCAGTCACGTTTCTAGATTAAATTTTAAAGATATTAACTTTCCTGTGGCAGAAAATCAAATACCAAAATTTGAAAAGCAAAATAATGCTTCAATTAACGTTTTCGGACTAGATGAAAAAGAGGATGTATACCCGAGATATATTTCAGAAAAAGCTTCACAATCGACTATAAATTTACTGTACTACAAAAATCATTACGTTTGGATTAAAAACTTTAACGGACTAGTTGGTAAACAGTACAATAAAAATAGGAACAAAAAGTTCTTTTGTTACCGCTGCTTGCATTGTTGTACTAACAATGAAACATTACAAAAGCATTTGCAGTACTGTAGTGATGTGCAAAGAATAACAATGCCATCTAAGGGAGATAGTGTGTTACAGTTTGTCCATCATAATCACAAACTAAAAATTCCTTTCGTTATATACGCTGATTTTGAGTGTTTACTTCAACCTGTACTTGGCGTAGAAAATAATCCTAATCAATCGAGTACAAGAAAAGTTCAAAATCATGTTCCGTGTGGAGTAGCGTACAAGGTAGTTTGTTGTACTGATTCTAGATTATCTAAACCAATCAAATTATATCGTGGTAAAAATCCAGCTATCTGGCTTCTCAAGCAGTTGATTAACGAAGTTGATAATATTACTTATCGTTTGAAAAAAGTAACGCCAATGTTAAAATTAACACCTCAACAAGAATCCGATCACGAGCAAGCAGAAATTTGTCATATTTGTGAAAATGTTTTTGACGATGACAAAAAAGTACATGACCATTGTCATTTGACTGGACAGTACCGTGGAGCGGCTCATAATCAGTGTAATTTAAAATTTCATGCTCCAGATTTTATTCCAGTTATTCTTCACAATTTTCGAGGATATGATAGCCATATTATAGTAGAAGCTTTTGGTGATCCTGATATAAAATCTCGTCTAAAACTCGATAACATCATCAAATGCATCCCAAATAATTTTGAAAAGTACATGTCAGTTACGCTAGGTAAATTGCGTTTTATTGACAGCCTGCAGTTTATGGCAGCCTCGTTAGATGAGTTAGTGAAAGGTTGTAGTAAATTTGATAACCTAAGAGACCGTTTTGGAGATAAATTTAATCTACTAGCTAAAAAAGGAGTTTTTCCATACGAATACCTCGACGATTGGAGTAAATTTGATGAAACATCTTTACCTGACAAAGACAAATTTTACTCACAACTTAAAAATGAAAATATAACTGATGATGAGTACAGGTATGCACAAGATATCTGGAAAGAGTTTGATTGTGAGACTTTTGGTGATTATCATGATTTATACCTGAAAACTGACGTGTTATTATTAGCAGATGTTTTTGAAAGTTTTCGTGAAGTGAGTTATAATAATTATGGACTAGATCCTTGCTGGTATTATTCTGCCCCTGGGTTGTCATGGGATGCTTTGCTAAAGTTTAGTAAGGTAAGGTTAGAATTACTGACTGATGTTGATATGTTCAATTTTATCGAAAAAGGTATCCGAGGTGGTATTAGCGTGATAACAAAAAAATATGCTGAAGCAAACAACAAATACCTGAAACAGTATAACCCTGACCTTCCTTCGAAGTATATAATTTATCTAGATTGTAATAATCTTTACGGTGGTTCGATGGCAGAACCAATGCCTTTTAGCGGATTTCATTGGATCACGGTTGATCGATTTCTATCAGAGACAGAAAAAAAGATACCCGACGATGTTTCCTATTTCGTTGAAGTTGATCTTGATTATCCAAATTCGCTACACAAATTACATAAAGATTACCCTTTCTGTGCGGAATCGATGGTCATAGATTATAGTTTGTTATCAAAAGAACAACAAGCGTTAGCATCACCAAGGCAACATTCCATGGTCAAGAAACTAGTACCAAATTTACTTGATAAGAAAAATTACGTTTTGCATTACAAAGTTTTAAAACAAGCAGTCGATGCTGGTCTTGTGTTGAGAAAAGTTCATCGTGTACTAAAATT
Organism: Potamilus streckersoni; assembly: GCA_016746295.1. Taxonomy (NCBI): domain Eukaryota; kingdom Metazoa; phylum Mollusca; class Bivalvia; order Unionida; family Unionidae; genus Potamilus; species Potamilus streckersoni. The sequence goes on along the minus strand of JAEAOA010002271.1, from coordinate 89,838 downwards.
TAATCAGTCGCCGTGGATGAGAGGTTATATTAACTCAAACACTTCAAGAAGAGCTGCAGCGAAAACAGAGTTTGAGAAAAACTTTTTTAAACTGATGAACAATTCCGTTTTTGGTAAGACGATGGAGAATATTAGGAAACGTGTAAATATTGAAATAGTTAATGATGTCAATCGCAGAAACAAACTTGTGTCAGACGATGATTTTGTGAGCATGAAAATATTTAATGAAAATCTTGTTGCGATACAAAGAAGAAAAACAAATCTAAAACTAAACAAGCCGATCTATGTTGGAGCTGCTGTGTTAGATTTATCAAAGTGGCTGATGTATGATTTTCATTATAATTTTGTTAAAAATCAGTGGCCGGCTAGTAGATTATTGTTTACTGATACTGATTCGCTCGTATATGAAATCGAATGCGAGGACATCTATCAGGACATGTACAATAATCGACATCTGTTTGATCTTTCTGATTATCCACGTGACAGTAAATTTCATGACGACACAAATAAAAAGGTTATTGGTAAGTTTAAAGATGAAATGAACTCGATCGCTATCAAATATTTTATCGGATTACGCAGCAAAATGTATGCCGTATTGTTAGACAATAATAAAATAACGAAAAAAGCCAAAGGTCTGCCTCGTAATTTTGTTAAAAAGTTTATGAAATTTGATGACTACAAGTACGCGCTTGATGGCGGTGTTAGTTTTATGAGAGCTATGGCAATTCGAACTAATCATCATAAACTCGAAACAGATGTCATTATCAAACGTGGATTGTACAATTTTGATGACAAACGCTATTGTAAAAATGGGGTAGATACATTTGCCCTTGGGTATTTTCATTGTGACTAAAATTTTATCTAAACTTATAAAATAATGTTTGAAAATTTGACAATGACAAATAGCTACAATAGTAACATCAAATATCTAATGATGGACGGTAAACAATTGACAGTTGAATTTAATAATGAAACATCAGGTATATGTTTTAATGGAACACGTGACAAGTTAAAACTTTCGCTCATCAGATCTGATAACAGCGAGTATTTCAATTATCTCGAACAATTGTATCAAAAGTTGCTACCGGAATTTAAAAACTTTCACAGCCCCATTAGGCAACAAAACTATACTAAACTCACAATTGATCTCGATCGGTCAAGGGTATATTTTATCAACAAAAAATATCCTCTGAACAAACCAGAAATGAAAGATTTGTTTGAGTCCCATCGCTGTCTGAGCGGTAAAGTAAAATTTAGTATCTATAGTCGTGATAATGAAGTATTTTTAATATCAACAGTTGAAACATTAATCATTGGTAATGAGATATAAAATAATATCATTTTCATTCTAATGCTAGTTTAATTTCCACCTTGTTAACTGAAACGTTCTAATGCACAGTTTAATTTTCATCCTGTTATCTGATAAAAAATTTGTGGTAAAATCTATTTGCCGTCTTTAGAGTAGTCATATTCCACACATACGCTGTTCTAACAAATTCGTCACTTCTGTTGACAGAGCTTATGGCATTCCAACACCTATTGTTTTGTCTGGTTACAAAATATCTGTCTACATAATAGTAGTAAAGGGAAATGAGGGGTTTGGCGCGGGTGGGGGAGGAGGTGTGGGAGGGGGGTGTTGGGCCAAAACTCTCATTTCACTTTACTACTCAAAAGTTCGAAATTTTAATGCAAAGAAAGAGTAAAGGTCTATCTATCTATCTATCTATCTATCTATCTATCTATCTATCTATCTATCTATCTATCTATCTATTATACGATGTAGCATTTGTATACGTTGTCAGGATATAAAGGAGATATTATCATTAGTCAGTATCCAGCTATTTAACCCAGAACAATCCATTTCACTTCTCACGCGAGAATGAATGTATATTCTGCTGAAAATCACTTATAAATCAGATATCAAAAATTGAAACATAGATTAGAAGACTGATGCATCGGCACTTAATTGGTGGGTATTGTTTTTATATGGTTCTCCTTCATGCCATAATGAAAATTCATGGTCTGCGTAGCTCAGGTGTCTCCATATGCATTGTATTTACTATATTGTATATAACAATAAGGTGGGCGTATTAATTCAATATAGTAATAGTAGTAGTGCTGGTTAAAAAAAAAACAAACAAATTTTTGGTTATTATGAATCAAAACGGACAAGGTAGGCCCCAATAATAATATTTTTGTTCGAAACGTTGTCGTCAAAGATTTAAGAATTATGCATCAGATAACAGTATTCAAATCCTGATTCTTCTTCGAAACGTTTTCATTAAACTATTTAAGATTTACTATTCTTTATTCTCCTCCTCTTCTATTACTGCTGATACTGTGATTCATTAAGTCTGTTTGATTCCTTCATAATCTTGCTTTTCCACTTCTTCTAAAAATCTACTCTGGAAAGTCTAGCAAAATCCATGAATATGTTAGCTTTTGTAATTTACCGCAGGTCTATTCTCTCAAACACTACTTTAGGTGTGTTCATTTTTCGAAAGACGTTGCATTGATAGTTCATCAAAATCATGAATTTGGGCAATGTACATTTTTCAAACATATCAAACAACTTCAGAATAGCAAATAAAACATCTTAATGTAAAATTAACAAACATTCTGCAAAACTTCTTTTGATTGTGACTGTAAACAAAACCTTGTCACCTTTGAACGAAGCTTAGTCGGCGACACTTTTATTTACAGCAAACTGGACAGTGACCGTTAAATAAAGATTACCTGGCAATATATTGCCTGCCAAAAAAAAAGCATCCATAAACAAGATAAAGCAACCTTCGAATTTTTCTTAAAGGTGTCTTGTGTTTAATGGATAAGGGAAAATAAGATAAAATTTTATACATCTTGGTGTATATAATATGATGCTCCTAAAATGTTATTTACAAATAAAAGGTACTGACCATTTAAATTGGGTAAAGCGATATTTTCTTTTATAAGTATATATTTTATTTTGACAATTATCAAAGTTTTATTTTTTTATTTCTAAACATTAAATGTTTATAATATAATGATATTTTCTTATAATAGTTAGAAAAACAATTTCAGTAATTAACAGAAAAACTAAACTTTAAAGCCAGCTAACTATTATTCTCGCTGTGAAAGCCTAGTTGGGCCAATTATCACGAATTTAAAAACAAAATGAATATGTTAAAACTTTTAATTACATTTTAGTTATTTTCCGGCATTAACATTTAGTCAACTACAGTAGTTACCATCGACCGCTCAGAATATAACTTTAAGAAAACAGACTTTTCGTGGATATTTTATAGTTTTTCACTATAACAATATCTATTAGCGGCTTGTTTGATCTTTAGCATGACCCACTGAATACGAATCATCTACCTCTGGACATTTTGCAAAATTGGAAGTAGCACTTGAAGATTTAAAGTGACGAGTGTTTGCATATGCTTTCCGAACGAGGAGGATGGCGATAGGAAAAGGTAGCTAATTCCTCTTGCTAATTAAGGTGGGCAAATGACTCAGCTGCCAGCGCTAAGGGAATACCCTCTAGAAGCACACTTTCGCACCGGTCTTTTGATGATGTGGGCATTCTGATGTAAATTACGTGATTTTACATTTTATTGTATTGTTCAACTTTAGCTTCAGAAATATGGCAAGTTCTAACATTTGAATTAACTGCAATTCTCTTCCTGTAGTATAGTATCTTGAGGTGAAATAGCTACTATGTAAATAAATATCACACGTGCAAAGTTTTCCAGAATGTGACAATTTATACACTGTATTAACTTTATCAGATCAACACTAATGTGAATCGTATTTGCATAACATAAACTGAAGAAAATAAAACAAGAATGGCACAACTGCTAGAAAGGTTGCAGACAGAACAAGGCAGAGTCAAAACAGGATATTGTCTGGTCAACGTTTATTTGCTGATCTCAAATATATAAAATAAATGCGTAGACTTGTGTGATACTTTCCGTCACACATAACTTTTGATGAATTACTTGCGATGTGGGAAACAAAGATTATATAAGTCGTGTTCAGTATCACTATCATTATATGGAAAATCTCAAACGAATTACTGTGTAGACTTATCCGATACGTTCCACCTTTAGGGCTTTTTGATGAGTTACTTTCAATGTGGGAAATTTGGATTATATAATTGTCTTGCTCCTATTCATTATCATTATGCTTAAGATCTCAAAATGACAGCGGTGTAGATCTGTATGATACATTCCAAAATAAACCCTGAAGATGAGTTTCATGTATATCGGGTAATTTTAAAACCACCATGTCTTCTTCCTGTTTATTATCGTTGTAATGATGACTTTGTAGACTTCAATCATAGTTGCCATTAACATGACTGATTATCATTTTATAAGCAACACCGATATCCTCGTCGACTCATTATTCCATATCATTTTCCTCTTTTTCAGAGCTCAGTTGATATAAGTGAAGATATGTCATCAACGAAGACCTTAAAACAATTTACAAATATAATATTTTCTATTCAAATAAACTTACGACAAAAACTCAAAATTTAATGAAGAAATATGAAAGATGAATTTGTTAAGAGATTTCAACACCCTGATTTATTTTCGGACAAAGACTTGCTCAAACGCACACACATGCATTCCGAATCACAAACATATACTCAGATATTTATGTCATCTGTGGTACCAATTACAATGCATCTCAATGTATTTCAGAACGTGCTGCGGTACGTACCATGGTATGCCGTAATTCTAATTAAGACAAATAATTTAATATCCTGGGTCAGGGACCTGACACTTGTTTAATTGGCTTCTTTCAATAACTGCGAAAATATCTTGCTCTGATTTATAAGAAAATAACATTTTGTCATTCACATTGTTTGGAAGAAGCTGAATTGTTTTGAGATTAAAAGAAAAGAACATATATCAACTGCAAGAAAAATCACATCTCTACACATCCCGTAATTGCATGCTAGATAGATTTGCTATGTGTATGCTAATCGCGTTGGATACATTCGAATCTAAAAGATGTAAGTAGAGTGGAATGATTAAGCTTATACTACTGTCAACACTGTGAAAGTCATCCAACTAATAGTATTGTGCATATTGATAAATATGGCAATATTTAATTCTGACTACTCTATTTTGTCTTGCAACATTATTGATACAATAGGCAGGGCAACTTTGAGTGTGATGCCAGTCACCGTTCAAGATTTATATCAATAAACATAAAACACACGCAACAAACGAAAATATATTTAGGGTACTTAACTTACGCAATGTTCAGACAGAAAACAAGTGGGATCATTTAAAATAATAGGATGTTTCACAGACTTGAAAAGAAATGCATATACTTACCCAATTCATATATGCTAGTAACTAACTTAACCATGATATGAGGAGCGATTTTTATCCGAAATATTTCCAATAATATTACTTGGCTAAAATGTTTCACAAAATTCCATACCTCACCGGGATGGCATACGTGACATACATACATAAAATACATACAAGCATTTAACATCGTTAAAGTCGTAACAAGATTCTTTGAAAATTTCCGTGCATTCCTTACTGACAAAATCAACCAACTTACCTGTACATTAAAAAAAGTACAGTGGTACGTACCAACGGAAAAACAAAATACTACTGGTAAAAAACGGTGATAGGGCGCACCTATAACATACATATACATGCATGCGTACGTACGTACATACATACATTCATAAATACATTTATGATAAGTTTTTAACAGCTTTTAATTGTTTAAGCTGCTCGATCCTTTAAACTAAAGGTTTGAATTGTTTGTTTTTCATCTTTGTTTCCCTCATCGACATTTTTCAGTTGGGTTAACTTATAAGTGAGTTATATACATTATATTTCTTTTCCTTGCTAGACTTGAACTGTCAGGAACAATTCTTCGGTGATAACAAATTTCAGTATGTCTAACCTAACTTTTACATAAATTTTAAGCAATTCTAAAAACTATATTTTAAGCAGGCAGATCGTCTTTATAAACAACTGTAAAAAGTAATATAGATGAAGCATTTCTTAATCTTACTTCAATACAAATGTCATCTGATAGATAGATAGATAGATAGATAGATAGATAGATAGATAGATAGATAGATAGATAGATAGATAGATAGATAATGGTAAATGGCATACTGGAAGTCACCATGACTATTGAGTTACAAGTCAGTTAACTATATAATGGCACAGGAAATGCTTTCATTAGATCCTTTGTCAGGTTACTGCATAGAGATATAAATATAAGACAGCTTCTGAATTAGTTACTTTACTGGGTTATAAACTTGCATGAAATAACAAAAGGGTCTATAATGATGGGCTCATATATATATATATATATATATATATATATATATATATATATATATATATATATATATATATATATATATATATATATATATGACCTGACCATCATCATTTATATTTCTAATGGACTCACAGTGAAGTGGTAAAATAATTATTGCTCAGATGATTCTTGTCACATGGTCTTTATTTCTAAATGAAAAAAAAACAACTTTTTTTGACAGATGATATTCAGAAGAAATGTATATTGTTCTGGTAATTATTCTTTGCATACATGTAATTTTATTAAAACAAGTGGTTTCTCAGTTTTGTGCACTCTTATACATAGTCACTATTGTTCTGACAAAGTAATTGCATTTTATCCCAAGTATCACACACACACTTATAAAAGGAAACTTTTTCAAATATACAAAATGCATCAGAAAACAAATACTTCTCAAAACTAAAACCTTTTTGGGCGTACTAAGGTTTTCTGGTTTTGAGGGGTTTCACTCTATATGTGAATATAATTTTATGAAGTATTTTCAATGGACCAAATTTACTGAAAGGACAAGGAAGCAAGTCCGTTTCAGTTACCCTTGCTTTGACCATAACATGTTGGCCAAGAATTTGACTATGGTAAGTGATCCACTGTCCAGATTTGATGTACATCTGTCTTGAGTCTCAAATGTCCATTGCTTACAAAATTATGGGCCTGTGTAGCCTATGTTAAATGATAGATTGAAGTGCAAGACTAAAATATGCCAATGTTGTGTGGATATGCCCATATTAAAGAGATATTGCCCATGTTATGGGGATATGCCCATATTAAGGGGACATGCCAATGTTAAGGGAATATGCCCACCATTAAGGGGACATGCCAAAGTTAATTGGACATGATCATGTTATGGGGAAAATCCAGGATACGGTAGTACATGTACTCAATAAAGTTTACTGTATTTATTAAATCTGTAAATTTTAAACACAATTTGTCTACCCCATCCCTAGGTCTGAAGAAACCAGTCTTTACTTTCCAATATTTCTGACATTGGAGGTTCAAAATTTTCTTGTACAGGGTCCTATATTATTGACAATTAAACCAAATGTCCTGATAATTACCATGTTAGTGAAGTCAGATCTATTGCACTCAACCCAATCATTTCTTGTGTATTGGAGATACAAGAGACATACAAATATTATAATTGGAAGTAAGGTATCTTGTTGCAGTCACATTTTCACTTACATATCATTAGATACAAGGTAAAGCAAATCGAGAAACATAATGTAAAGAATGGAGGAGTTACTAACAAGATTCAAAATCATTGATCCTAGTCCTACTCACATTAATAAAATAACATAGCAATAATATCATCACTGTATCTTTCATATAAAAACAAATTTTACTTCAAGATATCTTTCTGACTGAGCCACTATCATTTACTAGATTTTGTCTGAAAAAAGATCATGCATGGATTTTGAATAAATTGTGATGAAAAATGGATTTCTCACTTCCAAAAATGTTCAATTCCTATGTATTTCATGTATAACCATAATGATAAATATAGTGCAAATATCCAGTACATACAAAACTATACATGCATTCTGAGAATATAAACTTAAACAAAAATGTTTACAGAAACTGAAAGAGAGTTAATTCAATTGTCTCAAAGTACTTGGATCAAACCAACAGTGCATAGCCCTGTGATACTAGTAATTAAATTTTTGTTTATATCTTCATGAACTGATTAGCCATAACTTTAAAGATAGGAACAAAAGCTTAGAATTTAAATAAGTACTAATTTATATAATAGTAACATGCCTAAAGGCTGCATTTCCATTTTAAGATTGGCATTTAAAATACAGGCAAGTCCTAATAATGGTGTTAAAGAACAAATACTGATGGAAAATATTACTTGTTACACATTTGTAATTTTCCAGCAGCATAAACTTTGTAACAGGGTGGTTAGCAGGTAAGGATTCATTGTAAATAGATATGTGACTAGGTCTGTGAAAAGGTGTTTTTAAAGTGTTAGCTGTTAAGGATTATCTGAAGAAAAAAAACAGAAGGTTATGGCTAATTTTCTTGATGATTTTAATGGCACTTTGCACATTTATGGCTACATTATGTAATGGCACTTTGCACATTAATGGCTACATCATGTAATAGCACTTTGCAAGTTAATGGCTACTTCATGTAAGTGCACTTTGCACGTTAATGTCTACATCAGGTAATGGCACTTTGCACGTTAATGGCTACATCATGTAATGGCACTCTGCATGTTAATGGCTACATCATGTAATGGCACTTTGCACGTTAATGGCTACATCAGGTAATGGGAGATAAGTGCCTTACCCATGGACACAGCCAATTACAAGTATCATGCCAGCTGTGCTCCTAAAGCTCACCTAGAAGATTGTGAAGACAAAATAATTTTTTTCTCAATACATTTTATTTTACAAATATACAGACAGGAGGTTGTACACTTTGTTTTTAACAGATTATAAAAAATGCACATACATAATCAAATAAATAATCTCATTACCATGAAACACAAATATTTATTGTCCTTTGTTCATAATGAGGTTCAAATAAGATTACTTTAGACATTCACTCTACCTTTCTTTCATTCAATCAGCTTACATTTATGTAGCTATAAAATAAATATACAAAATCAAAGCAAAAAGCTTTAACTTCAGAAGTTTAAGACTAGAATTAATCCATGGTACTGATGGGCATATGGATGGATATGCATACTCGGGCCAAAGCTGCTGCTATATAAAGCTTCCATTAATGTGGGGTCATAAAAAAAGCAAGTGTTGTAACTTCAATACATCTCTTTAATTTATAAAATTAAACAATTTCACACACATAAATATAACAATGAAGCAATTCAAGAATACTTTCTCTCTCACACACACACATACTTTGAACTCCAACACAGTTTGGAATCATGAACTATGTCTGGATTTTACCAATATACCTAAATCAACTCCCATAATTGATAATGATTTCCATTTCAAAACACGTTCTAAAAGATGATTACAATTTATTGCATTGCAAACAAAAGCAACATTGAAATCTATCATCAAAAGAAGAATGTTAATGAAGATAAATTTACTGTAATTCCTGTATGACTGTCAAGGGTTCAAGTTCAATAAGTATGTTGTTCAAAATTAGCCTGTTTCTTCTGATGTAGAATGCAACAAAAAAAATGTTACTATTATTAACTCCATTAAGGTTAACCAAAGCTAGAAATGTGTTTGTAGAAATAAAATGACATAAAATTACCCCAAAATTATGAGAAGAAAAAAAAAAAAACAGGAAAGGAGAAAAACTAAAGAGAGGATGAGAAATTTATTCAGATAAATATAGCCAATGCCTCACCAATATTCCTTCACTATGACATGATGGAATTGCTCCCATAATCAAATAAAGGGATATAACTCTTCTGAAAATAATATGAGTACAATGATTGGTCAACATGATTATCTTACAATAATGATCATAATATGAACTAAGTTTCAATATGATCCAATAAAAGCCGCAAGAGTAGCTATATCTAACTGAAAGTCTAAAAGGCAATAACTCTTAAAAAATAAGTTTCCGAGTGATCCATCAGCAACTCCAAGACTAGTTTTAAGTTTCTGTCATATGTGGCATCCTGCTTCAGACAAAAAGACCAAAACAAAAGCAATTTTTCAATATGTGCATTTTTAAAGACAGACCATAACTTGTACAAAGTTTAAATAAGAATCAATTGAAAACTGAGACAAATTGCATTTACTGCATTTTTTCCTGCCCTGCATACAGCAGAAAATCGAAAAGGACAATTACTCTAATATAAACTGTGATAGCAATCTTCATGGTTATGTCAAAATGTCAAATTAATTTAGTGTCATGGCAACCCATAAACAATACACACTAGTTCAGCAAATGAGACAGTTCCAGATGGAAAGTGAGCAAGAATCCTATATACTCAAGACATGGATTTACAAACATGTATTTACATTACCAATGAATCAGACTTAACCACTTGGTAAACAATACATATGCTCCCATTATATATATATATATATATATATATATATATATATATATATATATATATATATATATATATATATATATATGTAATATTAATTCTGTTGAATAGAAAGACATATGCAAGTTTATTGAATTATTACCTCAAGAATTGGCATTCTTAGTGCAATTAAAATTTAACAGATAAAGCAAACAATCATATTTGTTTTAAGGTGCCATCTCTTCCAAGTGAAAAGAATGATTTCTTATGGAAAGTGGTTACTTATGAAAATATTTATTTCTACAAAAAATGTTGTATACATATTCATGAAACTGTTGGAAGGCCATGGGCATTAAATACAACCTACCTTAAGCTTTTGAAAAACTGATAATGTATTCATATAAAAAGTAACATGACTGGGTTGCCACTTCAAATTGTTAACATTAAGGTTAGTCTAAGGTGGTTTGACAGATTGTAAGACATACGCATTAATGCCAAAGTGAATGCTCTGTTTGGCTTCCACCAAGAAGTGCTAAAGTGACTGCTTTTGGTCAAGTTATGAATTAACAGAGGTGAGTTAAATGTCAGGTTTGACTGTACTTTACTAAAATTTACTAGATCAGCAAAGAAGTAACTGCCATCATGTTAGATAAAAATTATGGTTTGAGATTCACTGAGCTATTTCACTATGTGCTCTGTGAAGTTTGTGACATCTGAGTACCATCGCTAGGACCCTGGTTAGGTGGCCTGAAAGAAGACAATATCAGGGAATCAAAATCTACACAATTTGCATAACTGCATAATTAAATGGTTAACTGCAAAAGTTTTAAAAATTTATATTCATAAGTAAATTGGGCTCAAAATTTTAAAATATTGCTCAATTTTAGAAACCTACAATTTTCGTTTATTTGTCTGATTGTTGCTTAGTTGTTTGCTTGAAATAGAATCAGTTACCCTCTACAAAAGAAAACATTAGAAAGAAATGATTTATAAAAACAATTTTTTTTTTAAAATCAATTTTCAACTAGATATTGAAGACGGAAGAATGATTTGACTACATATATTATGCATGCAATGTTTTGATTACAGCTTGTGTTGGAAATAGTGAGTGAGAAAGAAAAGGTGTGGAGGAAGTTAGGGGTATAGTGCAGAGAATATCACCAATGGTTAATTTTGGACTGACAATATAGTCTGATTTCATCTCTGAACCTGAACATCTTTTCCTCAAAAGCTTGTTATAGATTTGATCCATTATCTTCAGTCATCACCATTTTACAAAGAGTGACTAATTTTTCAAGCACATGACAATCTGATTAACAGCAAAACAAAACATTTGATTGGTTTGTCAATACAGTAACATGAACTATACATTATAAGGGTACTGTAATAAAGAGAAAGACAATGCATATTTTTAAAGCTTTTTTGGTGTATGCCAGTATGATACTGATAATGAAAAAAAAAATTCAATAAAAAAATTTCAAAATAAGAATCGTGCATTTGTGCAATGATTTGAAACTGCTGAGACATGATGCACACATAAACTGTGTGTGACTACAATTTTAAATGTAGTTTTAACAATTTTAAACATATAGCTTCAAAGTCTGTAGTGTGGCAGTGTAGAGTGGTGTCTAGCACTGGGGCATCATGCTGCAGACATGTAGCATCATATCCCATGCAGTCACATTATCCTAACACCTGGTCTATCACTCCTAACAATAACTTCTTAATGCTGAGCACCAAATGATCACCTGTTAGTACCATTTCTATTAGTTTTTGGTATGACTCTAGCTTTGAAGTCATGGCCACTCACTTTGGATACTCTGCTAGGTTTTGAACCCACAGCCTCTGGCATGAGGCATAACTCTCACCACCTAGGCCATCGGAGCTGTCACACATAAACTAAACACATGACATGTTAATTATAGAAATATATAAATACATGTCCAGCTATTTTGTATGAAAGCCTAAGAAAATTGCAAAAAAGAAATGAAAAGAGGCTGTGTAGACATATGGGACATTTATATTTCATTAATGTATACACTGTAAAACATGCTTAAAAAGGTCTCTTAAGAAACAAAATGTTCTGTCCTGTTTGGATTGGTATCTTTAAACCTAAGGCAGTGTCAAGTAAGGAATATTTCAGTACATTTTGAGAGAAATGACTATTAAATATAAGCAATTAATCAATACAGACATGGATATAATCACAAACAGCAGAATATTTTGAGAGCATACTTACGGAGTAGGACTTGTCCTTGCTTTGGGCATATTATTTAGCACAGCTGATATTTCTTTCTTTTCATCATAATTTTTCCATAATTCATATAATTTTAGAATTTGTTTTGTAATTTCCAAAATCTGAAATCAGAAAGAATTGTATAGATTGTACATTATTATCCTTCAATTTCTTCCTCTTACCATGACCTCTGGCACTTTGACTCCATTATAGCCAAGACTCTTTCCATATCAGTTTAAAAATTATACATACAGAGCTTTATAACAATGTTGTTAGTGATATAACACTCAATGTTATAACAGTCAGTGTTATAACAATCAGTGCTATGACAATCAACTATAGCAGACAGAAGAATATGCTTTAAATCTGTAAATGTATTCCTTTTATTATCTATGGTCATATGCATTTATTTTGAATATTTGCTTAGCATGAAAATAAATCCAATCAGAAATTGTTATACACTAAAATAAATGTAGCAACATTATTTATCTTTTGGTAATGCTTTGAATAATCCACACTTTTGTTTTCATCTTAATTATGTACATCAGTAACAAAAGTTTTTGTCTTAAAAAATGCTTATTCCTCCAGGAGACACTTGATCATTTTAACTGATACATAAAAGTAACTAATAAATAAATTACTTGCTGTCACTGTTGCTGTGACTGAAGATTTCTAGAGATGACAGTAACCTATTCACTGCTATGAATAATACAAAGAACTGCTCATTTCATGAATGTCAACCAGTAATTATGAAAACAAATAAACCAATCAAGCTCAAAAAAGAAAAAGCCTATACACTACTGCAAACAATACAAAGTGCTGCTCCTACCATAAACTTCAATTGGCAATTGCTGACAAAGAGTAGATAACCAACCTCTCAATAGAATGATCAATACAAAGATCAGGAAGCATTCTTGTTTTAAGCCTAGCCAACATCACAGATTAATTTGACAGCATTGTCTATTATCTTTTCTAATGAAACAAAGTATTTTAATTAAATGACATATTACAACTGCATGATTTGCTCATCCTGAATTTCCCATCTTGGTATCGTAAATAAGTTGTCTGACTGGTTCTTAATGGAGTGTTGTGTAGTTCTGAGTTATAAAAAAATCAATTATTGTTGGGTGCAGAAAATACTGCAAGTTGCCCTCTTTAAATTAAAATCCTCCATATATTTGCCAATAGCAAAGAAATTGCCAGAATTTAAACCTGCTCCCTTTCAGAACAAAATCATTATATTTGTCATCTGCAAAAGTAAACTGCTACAAAGTATGATACTTTCTCTATGCTGTAACACAAATCACAAATAAGTAGCTTGTGTTCAGTCAGTGTATGCTTGGGGTGCAGCTGTTCTTAGCAAACTGATAAAACTCAGACTTTTAAAATTATTCTTTACTGTCTCAATATTAACATGTTTGCTAGTAAATTTTCTGTTGGACTGGTGGTTTCATAATGTGAATGCTCTGATGCCTAGTTAATCTTCACATGTATCTGAAATTGTCCTGTGGCAAGGCTACTGATAAAACAGCAGGACTCAATCTACTAGTCCTTTCTGATTACAAAGAAATTTAGTTTAAATTCCTTGCCTGCTTTTATACAAATACAGAAGAACCTCATTATAATTTTACAGTTGTTTACATAACCTCGTTATAATACAATATTTGGTTTACATAACCTCATTATAATGCTACAGTTGGGTTACATAATCTTATAATACTCCAGTTGGGTTACATAACCTTATTATAATGCTACAATTGGCTTACATAACTTCACTATAATGCTACAGTTAGGTTCCATAACTGCCAACTGCATTAAACACCAAACCACAAAACAGTGAGAATGATAAAAAAAATTCTATGTGGGTACAAGTTTTATTGTTTATGTGCAAAACAAAACCCTATTATGTTACATAATTTTACTATTAGCCAATTTATTAAATTATATTTACTTGTCACCATAGCTGATGTTTTGAATAGTGTAAGGTAACATGGGACATCTATGACAAAAAAATCAGGATCTATGACAAAGATCATCATATATCCAAATTCATATTTTAACAAATAACATAAATACTGTGGTTCTCCTCTATACTGAAAATAATTTTGGGAGAAACATTAGGTCGATAAATACATGGCTTTTTTATGAAAATATAATTAATACAATCAAAATTCAAGCCTCTTCTCTAATTTGTACTCCTCTTTAAAAACCATTTGATAAGAGATATGAGCATCTGACAATCCTGAATATAAAAATGGATTCTTAAAACTTAAAAAAAAACACTAAATAAAATTATGTTTTAATTAGAGCTGGTTATAAACAGTGTGCAAATGGACTGCTTGTAACCTGCAAATAATGTCAAGCAGCAAGTGTCCTGCTTACCTTATCCATATCTACAGAAAGTTCAGCAAACCAGGATTTAAGATCCTTCTGTTGTATAACACAGGCAATATGCAAGGCAGCTGCAATGAAAACCAATGCTAAAAATCACAAATCACTTCAGATGATGGTGGATTTAATACTCTGGTTATATTCATAAAACATATGCCACTAACAAAATTAAGAACATTTTCAACAACAAGAAAAACTATTTCTCTGCAATAAATAGTCATGTTTGTAATTGAAGAAGCAAAGAAACCAAATGAACAGCCATACAAATTTAAGTTAATGTAATTATACAGATAACGAGAACAAATAGAAATTTCAATAATCAAAAGAAATTTGGTCAAAATCAGATATTTTGATCCACATCAAGTATTTTACTGAGTATTTTAGGAATTAGCATCAATCAGAATTTGCATTTATTATATTAACAGCTGCCAATCTTTTGCATATTTCTACCATTTAACAGATTACTTGAGACCTGATTAGCTTTACAATTATTCTTTTCAATAGCCAAAATTCTTTTCCCTACAGGCATTCGCTATTTTTGGGTAGCAATTTTTTCATTATTTTTAAATAGCGCTTGTTTGTCAATTATGCTAATTCAAATGGCAATTCTTACTGATGTCACAATTGTTTTGACAGTGACAAGATACTGGGATCCTATCATCTTTGCTGCAATATATTTTTGTTTCCTTTCTTTTCAGATGGAAAACAGGAAAAGAAGTTATGCATGGCAATATTGGCAATCAAAGCACAAGAATGCCATTAATATGTAGACAATAAATATACATCCCTGCATCCAACAACAAGCCTCATAATGAATAACAGAAATAAGTTGAACAGTAATATTTTTTAACTTAATAAACAACCATATAAGATACATATATCAACAAATTACTGCCTTACCTAAAGCAATCATATATGGTGGATACAGTAAACAGACATCTGTCCGCAAGCTGTCATTGACGATTCTCCTGAATAAAAGAGAACTCAGCTCATCACAAGATATACAGTTATACAGTTATTCCTGTACATAAAAGAACCTAGGAGAATAAAGACATTAATAGAATACAAATAAAACTCTACCTGTAGTATTCAAAAGGCATAACATCTGAAAAAACTGCCATAAAACAGAATATGATGTCTAATGTATGATTTGTGACTTAATAA
Source organism: Potamilus streckersoni (assembly GCA_016746295.1). Taxonomy (NCBI): domain Eukaryota; kingdom Metazoa; phylum Mollusca; class Bivalvia; order Unionida; family Unionidae; genus Potamilus; species Potamilus streckersoni. Next base: position 73,744 of record JAEAOA010002271.1, on the reverse strand, counting down.
TTTACACATAAAAAATAACATATGATCATTTGCCTTAATTAAAATGTAAAAGCAAGTTCTTTTTCCTAAAATTAACTGAAAGATATTCTATGTTTCATTAAGAAATATATTAAACATCTTCTTGAATCATCAACTTATGAATCAACAGCAAGACAGATAGCAGCAGAAGCACAAATTATCAAGGGGAAATAACTCATAATCTTAAGCATCTTCTTGAACTGACTTTAATTCTGGGTTTGCTAGATTGACTGAGATTTGACAGTACATCATCATGTTTTAGGTCATAAAGTACCATTATAATGGTAATATTTATAAGGATGCAAAAAATATAAATGTCAGTAAAAGGTAAAAAAAGAAAATGTCAAAAGGAGACAGGCAATAAGTAATTAATGTTAAATAATAAGTTTAGGTTTTGGGTGTAGTATTTTATGGCACAGCAATTCTTTAACGGTTACAGCATGCTGTAGCAAGTAGTGTCTTGCCAAATGCCATGCTAAGATAACCAATCCAAGATGATCCAATGAGAGAATTAAACCCACACCTTTTTGGTCACAAATCCAATGCCTTAACCACTGAGCCAATGTGGCTCTCTATACAAAAGTGCAAAATGTAAATGTGTATACTAGAGTATATACCAAGAATGCATATAAATTTATGTGCAAAAAGTATAAATGCAACACCTTTAATAAAATCAATTTCTTTTATTTCATTTAGATTTGTATGGACTAGCATGCTGTAGAATAGCTCTTGTAGTGAATCAACATGAAAGTGTTTCTGGCTCATGGGTTGATGATGAAAAATGATTTACGAAAATGTGTTTCACTGTGATTGGACAGTGACAGAAAAAACAATGGTTGATGTTCATCCTTTCTAAAAACCTTACAGTGAATTAGGTGCATGTCTTATGCAGAAACAATGCAGTACCATCTCAACTCAATATAATGAGTAAAAAACAACAAAAAACACAAAATAATGGCCAAATTCCAAATAAATCTAGAAAAACTGCCAGGACTTACCATGCTACAGCCAGTATGGTGTCATCTGTGTTGCTAAAATCTGACACAAACTGGGTGAGAGGTCGATAAGGGTGGTAAACAACTAGACAACAATCCTACAAAAGGTGTATGCATAGATAAATTTCCTGTACATATGACAATCAGAATTCAAAAGCCATATTTTTTGTTCTAATTATTCAAAAAAATTGAATTTGCATGTCACTAGTATAATAATCAGAACAAAATGCAATATAAGGTTTTGCTTATCCAACCACCAGTTTATTGACATTAACAGTAAGTCTACTGACATTATAAATCAATTAAAGTTATGCAAGTCTATTAAAATTATAAATTAAGTCTATTCACATTATAAGTGTACTGAAATTATACAGTTGTTCCACACACATGACAAGTCTTGTGAAATTATACAGGTCTACCAACATGACAAGTCTAATGAAATCATACAGAAGGTCTACTGACATGACAAGTCACTTGAAATCATACAGCAGGTCTACTGACATAAGTCTAGTGAAATCATACAGAAAGTCTACTGACATGACAAGTCACTTGAAATTATACAGTAGGTCTACCAACATGACAAGTCTATTGAATTATTCAGTAGGTCTACTGACATGACAAGTCTATTTAAATTATACAGATCTACTGACATGACAAGTCATTTGAAATCATACAGCAGATCTACTGACATGACAAGTCTATTGAAATCATACAGAAGGTCTACTGACATGACGAGTCACTTGAAATTATACAGCAGGTCTACTGACATGATAAGTCTATTATTGAAATTAAATACTAAGTCTACTGATATAAGACTATTAAAATTATACATTGTCTAATGAATGACTGATATAAAGTTCTGAGAATGGTATTAACCCTTTACACCAAAGGTACACTTTTACCTTTCACGCTATGCCTTTACCTTTGCCCCCCCCATATATTCATTTCTACGATTTAAACAGTATCTACTACAAATGTGTTAAATGTTGATTCGCCGGGTGATAACCAAAACACTGGTGAAAAAGAATAAATCATCTTCACTAACATTCGATTTTAATGATGTATTTCCTATCATTAGAACATATAGATCTAAATTTAACCGATCAATTATATGTATGCATCTTTTCTATGGCTGCAGCCAAAATGATATCCTTAGCTGATTGTAATACCTCAATTCAATGTAAATATTATGGCTTTTTCAACATATACAAATTACTTATAATTGTAATTTTTCCAAATATGATGAAGTTTACAATAATATTATAAATAATGTTATTATGTTCTTTATGTGGAAAATCACATTCTTAGAATGCACAACAACTTACAGCAAGTCTTCTTCCATACATTGTAATGTATAACGTAGCTTTAATGTGTTTAAAACATGAAATTTGCCATAATTGCTGGGCATATGAAATAATAAAAAAAACAAATTAATAATGTTTGTGTTAATTTATTCCATTCATTTCAATATGCAAAGTTTCAATCAAATCATGTAACAGACAATACCAGAAGTGACATTTTGTATTTATGAAGGTAATTCCCTGTAGTTAAAGTATGTGTGTTTTAAGCAATGAATTTTGTATAAATCTTTTTATTTCATTTTTTTTCATTTAATGTAATTATTAATATAACTATATTAATATCAGTCTAATATGTTGTTGAAAAACATCGTATTTATTTGAGTTGTAAATATGACTCATGTGAGCATGTACTGTGTATGATAGCAAATTCATTACAAGTAAACATGGAGGAATAGCTATGAAAACGATTTGCTGATACTTGGTCAGGCTTTCCTAATGTCCAGAAGAACTGTTTTCCTGGAGAACAACTCTACTGATTTGGCCAAAGACATTTTCCTGAAAACATTCCAAATTGGAACGGAACAACACAAACTGTGCTTTATTGTGTAAATTCTGGAATTATCTGTTAGCCTTCGTCTGACATGGTCATCCACCATTTTGGACTGGAACTTCAGACACTTCAGACTGTGTTTAGAACTTTTTACAGGACTTATATTTCTATTTTGAACAAAAATTTGGAACATTTCTGTAAACCATAAATCCTTCTTAAATTATTTATTTTATTTCATGTTTTCTAGGAAAATAAATTATTTTTGTTAAAATTTACAAAGGTTGTTGTCTTCACTCTTTCTTTTATGTCACTTTGAATGAGCCGATATGTAACAGTCATGACGATATCATCCTTATCTGTTAATTACAGTAATTTGTCTGGAAGTGAAAATGATTTTCCTGGATTCAGTTCCAATAAAATATATATAATGATGCCCTTAATGACAAAGGATCTGAATATCTATCATCAGATATCGATATTGAAATATCATGAGACTCAAGTCACTCTGATGATGATCAACCAAATTGGTTTGCAGCACATCTGAAGACACTGACAGAAGTCCATTTACTCAACAGTCAGGACCATCACATCAGTAGACACCACCAGAACCAGACTATTCCCAATTATATTTTCCAGTTGAACTTCTTGAAAAGACTAAGTGAAACAAAAATTTGCAGCTAAAAATATCATGTTGATCATGAAATCAGTGATGCAAACTGGATAGAGACCAGTGTGCCTGAGATGTCTGCCTTTCTTGGCATGTTGATCTTCATGAGGATAATCAAATCTCCTGACTAGTTTCTGTTGGTCAAATGACAAGTTTCTATCCAAAGAAGAAATCAAAAATGTAATGCCATGTAGAAGGTTTGAAAAGTACCTACACCTAAATGATGACATGAATTTTCATGCTGATCACCCCAACCATGACAAGCTGCACAAAATACATCCAATACTGGATTAAGTTATGGCTAAAATGGAGAAGACATACAAGCCTTGCCAACATCAATCCATTGATGAAGGGTTTTTTTTACATTACATTCATTACAAATGTATTTCTTTCCAACAGCAAACTGCACAAGTGACACACTCCCACTTATAAAGATCATAAAAGAAATATACATACTTACATGCATACATATTTTATTGTCTTTCATCTTTACATTAATGTGAAAATTTTAAAAATAAAAATTAAAAAGCCCATAACATATTCATGATTTAAATTGTATGTCCAATATGAACCACTCATGTGTGCATATCATATCCACACAAAAACACACATTAGATATACATTATCACACAGCTCCAATCTATCACATCTCCATACATAAAGACTCATCAATATCTTAAATTTAATGCATACCTTTTAATAATAATAAAAATTTAAATAATCAGCTTTTCATTAACTGATCCTGTTAAAGTTTTGATCAGAATCTCACACAATACTTCATTAAATGGTATGACTGCATTCAAGGGACGACACAAGGCCAAACAGTACCTTCCTTCAAAGCCAATCAAGTGGGGCCTGAAAGTATGAATGCGTTGTGATAGTTTGTCTGGTTTCTGGCACCAGTTTGAGTTTTACCAGTGGAAGAAAGATACAGATGAAGTGAATGTGAGCATGAAGGATCTTAGATATCAAGTTGTGCAAAAGCTTACTTTGTCTTTGATAGGAAAATTTTATCATATATATTTTAACAACTTTTTTACATCCATTCGACTGGTATGAAGTTTATTGAGACATCGTATATTTGCCTGTGGCTCAATGAGGAAAACCTGTAAAGGCTTCGCAGAGGAATTTAAATATCCACCATATATGGAACAAGGAGATAATTTAATCAGACAAAATGGAAACCCTTACAGCCACACTGTGGAAGGACAAGAACCCAATTAAAAGTCCTATCCACGGCAGCAGATCCAACCATCATTGATATTGCTAACTGGAAACAAAAAGATTTGACAGTGCAACTGGTCAACCGTCAAAGTACAGTCACAAATTACCAACAGTACTAATGAGGGGTCGACATATGTGATCAACTCCAGACCAAATATCTGGTTGGACGATCAAAGAAACGGTGGCGATATATGTTTCATTTCATTATAAATATATGCATAATCAATAGTTTTTTTAACAATGGTTGAGAGTCATGTAAAAAGAAAATGATTCAGTTTGATTTTCAAATTAATTTGGCAAAGCAGCTCATAGGAAGTTTCACGTGCAGTAAGGTTGCCATGAATCTAAAATCTGTAGCTCCAGTGACACAGAACAATATTCAGGCATACAGACTGCATATACCTAAAAGGAAAAGATTCACCTGCAAATACTGTACCAAGCATGGAGAAATGAGATATAAAGAAACATTATTTGGCTGTGTCATTTGCAATGTCCATCACTGCCGAAATGATATTACAAAGCATATAATACAAACATAGCAGTGAAAAGTTTTAGTTAATATTTTCAAAAATAATATCAACAAATTTGCTGACTAAATACATATTGGTATTTACAGTGATGTTTAAAGTTTTGAAGAACAAGTTGCTGTGTTTCAAACAAAGCAACATGAGCATCGGTGGTGGCTTTTATCATGAAATGATGACAAAAAATAACTTGGTTATTTGGCATTGATAACAAATGCTACCCTGCAGTGGAAATGATTAGATTATATTGAGGCTATTCAGGCAATGCGATAATATAATTTTTTGAAGATGACGTAGCCTTACAGTTTATGTGGGTTTTTTGGGGGGAGCAAGAGTATGATGATGGGAATGTAAAATTGGAGGCACAGGTAAGAGGGTTAAATTTTTATATGGGAAGCAAAGGGTTAAGACAATTTTCTGACTTTCTGCACAGAGAATTTATTTCCTAAAGCATAAGTAGAGATCAATCAATTTCTGGAGGGGCCCTGAGTGGCTAAGTGGTCTAAAGCGCTCTCCGTTATGGAACATTGCCATCTCACCTCTGTCTGCGTGAGTTCGAATCTAAGATTCGGCGAATGTGGATATGTGAGAAAGCTTGCCAGTAGCTTCTCATGGGTCGGTGGTTCTTTCCACAGATTTCCCGGTTTCTTCCTCCACCATTAATACTGGCCGCCATATATAGCCTATCTTGTGCTGAAAAATGGTGTTATGTCCCAAAACAACAACAACAAATTCTGGTACAGTGTTTACTATGAATAAATATGAAAATATTAAAACAATTATATAAATAAATGCAAGAAAAGAATCAAATAGTTTGTAACAGTGGAAGAAAAAGCTGACAATAAATATTCTTTTAAAAATGAACCTGTGTGAAAAAAATACCCAAGATGTCAGCTAAAAGTCTCAATAAATCATTTTTAAAAAAAGACAAAACATGGCTATAGAAAGCATATACCATGTACACTCACTCACTGCACAGGCATATGCTTGTTCTACAGATTACTCCAAATAAACTGCTTATACCCAGATATTTCTGCATTATGTGATGGTATATCTGGGTCTATACAGTTTGTTGTGGGACCGGAGTTAGAAATTAACATATATGATAGTTTGACCAGCATGATCTGTTGGTTGTAACTTTAATATACATCTAGGTCAGATCCACTCAAGAAGTGTGAGTGTGTGTGTGTGTGTGTGATTTAGATTTTTAACATAGTTTTAACAACTATGCAGTCATATTGCTATGATGTCTGCAGTGTGACAGTTTATTGCGTCATCTAACATTCGGACTGGGGCATCATGTCACAGATATTTAGCATCATGTCCCAACTAGTCACATGATCCTGACACCAGGCCGACCTGTCCTAACACTAACCTCTTAATGCTGAGCACCAGTTGAGGCAGCTGTTAGTACCATTTTTATAAGTCTTTTGTATGACTAGGCTGTGGCTTGAACCTGTGACATGACCTTCAGCATACAAGGTGAATGTTATAACCACTTAAGCCACCTTAGAAGTCTGATTAGAAAGTTTGGACTCAATTACCAAGCATGCTGACTGTATTTAAAAATCAATTATCCAGACCATGCAAACAAAAATCATGCACACCAATATCTATTTTCCAATTGAATGAGGCCATGCTGTGTATTCCATTGAAATGAAAAACAAGCAGGTAATGCAACTAAATACCTAATCATATCAACTAAAATGATAATACAGTACTGTAACCTGTTGATCGTCAAGACATCATTATAAAGACTTTTAAACTTTTATCAATGAACAAGTTATGCCCATCTAATTAAAATAATATCTCCACTGTCCTATGTGAAGATCTGAAAGCAATTCTTATGGGTTCATGTTCTGGTGATCTGTGTTATTACCATATTTGCTAATTTTATCAGCCAGTCAGATGAAGTCTTATATCTTGGCATATGGGATATTGAGCATCAGTGTATGCCTATCAATTTGATTCACTTTCAAATTTCTGAAAGCTGCATTTCCATTGGCTAATTCAAAGGTCACTAGAACATGACCCCAAGGTAACTGCTGTCAGATCTTCATACAGAGCAGTGGAAATCTGATTTTAATCAGATTGCAATTTATGCTAGTAAACCAAGCTAAGAAATGTTCAATTATGTGAAATTATCTAAATATTTCTAATTAATGTAATGCTTCTATCATATTCTAAAAATTAGTTACTTCTTTGACCAATTATAGAGTGAAATTAGTTAAATATAAGCTAACAATTTATTCCAATAAAAATCCCTCTGATCTGAAATTAAATCTCCCAATCTGATCTTTCTAAGTATCTTATCTGTCATGTTCTTATATATATATATATATATATATATATATATATATATATATATATATATATATATATATATATATATATATATATATATATATATGTATATACCTTTAACAAAGGAAAAAAGTCCAACTGTTTACCATCATTTCCAGCAAGTAAAATTCACACTCCAAGACATTGCTTATGCGGTATGGGTACTCCTGGGGGTAGGCATGAGAAAATTTGTTCTTAACTGAAAAATTGTCAAAAAAAGAAATTGCATGATTATTTTTTTTAATTTTGTTTATCTCAGATAGATTACAAGTATTGTGAGAAATGAAGACTATAAAGCTTGTCTTAATGCCGGATACAACTACACCACTCCCTCGATAACTCGCAGACATCGGGGTCCAAAAACATCGACCGCAATATAAGCAAGGGCGCGAGTTATTGAGGGACCTATAACAAACAACAAAACTAACAAAGTGATTGATGTATAGGCAAAAGGGAGTGGGGTTAGCTTAGCATGTTACAGTGTTGAATATTCAATTAGTAAACAAGCTAAAATTAACAGTGAATATATATCTCTTCATATCAGTATATATTTTTTTTTCCTCAGAGTAACATTAATTTCAGGATAACTTGCAGTATATTGATCATCAAAACATTATTCCACGTGGTTTCCATTCGTTTAGCACATGTACGACTTCACGTTGTGTACTACATCACTAATTTTTACTGTGAATGGTATACATTCTAGTTTTATTGTTTGATCCAAAGTAGACTTTTTTTAAATACAAAAGATCAACACATTTCGAAAATACAATGTCCATCAGACGATGTGTAGATTTTAATTGCAATAGAAGGAAAATGAAAGAAAAACATAATCTCACAAGGGTTAACCATTACCAACATGAATTTAATGGGTCTAAAAATTTAAAACGACATAAATTAGAACACGATAACACTTGTGGTTTGTGACACTTTGCTGCGTAAACCATGCGTACACAGCATCATCTAATTCGTTATTGCTTGCAATCCATTCTCGTTTTCATTTCATCCCTTCATCTGAATCAACATCATGTGAGTAATTTTGAAGTTTCGGCTCATCCTTAAGCCAACCTCTAAATGTCGACTCAGCAATTTTTAGTTTAATGCAAATTTTTGATCTTGCTTTGTCATTATGAACACTATCCATGATGCACAGCTTTTCAGTCACTGAGTATACATTTCGCTTAATTCCTTTGCTCTCCATTGTCACATTTACAAATAATTAGGATACATTTAGGGCTGTCAAAAATCACAAAAAAACCAATCCAGGTACCCAATGCAAATTTTAACGGGTACCCCTTAGCACATGAATGACATGTACAACCGTAGACCAACTAATTGATATCTCCATTTCTTTAATATTTTTTTTTATGGCAATAGAGTCTAACCGTGTACTACTCGGTCCGATTCGTCCACACCGACGTAGCTGCGAATTGTCTGACCGCACGCTGTTACTTAATAAATTTATAGAATGACCTTTGTACATAGATGGTAGGTATAATCCAACTTTTAATGATCACTGTGATCAGCCGCGTTAAAAGCTTTAGAACACTCGCATTTTTTAAAGTATAAGTCCTTGTTAGAACAGACCACGTTTATTCATCAGCTTTTGACTGCAGATTTGAATTACCCACGCATGTGTGCCCCAGTTATGCCACGTGACCATGCAGTCGCATAAATGTTATTATTTTGGAATTATAATTCTTAAGATAGTTATGGTAAAAATGTAGTAGTATCGCAAATAGAAATATCGGTATATGTATGATGTCTAACTTTCAAAATTCGCAGAGCTAGTCGACTAGAAAAACAACGAGCAAAGATTACTTTGAGGCATTACAAAGATTTCAAGGTGTCTAGGTGATGATTGTTCATAATATACATTGTGGGATTTCTTTGACATGTTTGTTCAGAAATCAAAGGTATCCCTCTGGATTTCATTAAAAGAGCACGCAATGTACCGATCATTTAGCACCAACATTCAATAGTTATCGTCTACAAAAAGGCTTATTACCAGTAGAACAAATGTTTTAACTTTGGTATATAATGCCGCGGGGATAACGGTTTGTCCAGTTGCACGATGCCCATGAATTTTATTAATCAAAACAGACGGTCTGATGCATTGTTTATTTATATTAAGCAGAGATCTGGTTTCTAATTATAGCCATAGCTGTCACAGCTGTTTGAAGTAATTGGCATGTGTGGCGATTTTTTTGATTTTTTTCTTTTAACGGGTACCAGCGTTTATGTTTCAATACATCGGTTTTTCTATACGGTCGGGTACCCAGGTAACCGGGTACCCAATGATTGCCCTAGATACAATACTGATATTATATACTTTAATGATGTTAATACATAAAATGTGAAAACATTTTCGATTGGTGAAGTAAAATTAAATTTGATAACAGTAATGAATACAAGAATATATGCTTCTATTGGCATGCCTTTGAACTTTCTTTTATTGTACTTACCTTGTTTGATTTGATACAAAATACATATTCAAAGTGATAAAACAACAGGGGTCTCTTTTAATTGATTCTTTTATTGTAACAAACACTTCCCCCATGCTGTTGATCAAAACAAAGCTGGCATGTAATTAGGTTCTCACAGAAGTACTCACTGGTGTCGATGTGACAGTTGACTGACTCTTTTCATGTTTTCAAGCTTATGATTATAGGGTTGAGACAAAATTAAAGGATTATAATGTGAATTTCACCTAGCTAGACATTTAATTAGTGTCTATTTCATTCTCTGTTGCCACGTGTTAGTATTTACCAGAATATTTCATTGAGCGCAGTTTATTTACAATTTCCAGTGTATTAACAACTATTTCTCTATTTAAAAAAAACCCATCAGTGATATCTTTTTAGAAATTGCAAATTTCACAATATGGATTCTATCTTTACGGGCAATAATCACCATTTTCGATGATAAAAACGAGTTATATATCAAGGTTTAATTTACCAATTTACCATTTCATATCATGACTTTTTTCACGTTCAACACATTTTAAAATATATTTTCTTTGAAAAAAATTTGGAACCATGCCAGACACCGCGTTATTAGAGGGTTCGCAAGTTATCCAGGCGCGAGTTATCGAGGAAGTGGTGTATATAGTCCTAAACTAAGTTAAAAAAAAGAAGCAAAACCAACAAGTTTATTAAAATTAACAATTAATTTATTGCTCTATATTACGTCAAAATTTAAGAGGAACTTACAGTAATGGGAATTAAATCCCAAATAATCCTAAAAGTTTCATCACAAGTCCAACAGTATAGTGTTCCAAATGATTGATTGATTGATTGATTGAATTTTAACGGCGCACCAGCACTTTTAGGCTATTTAGCGCCATACAGTAGGTCATATTTGTAAAAAAGTTCAATATTGACCAGCGATATAGTAAAAAATCCATAGTAGATAAATATAAAATGGTAAATGTTGGTAACAGTTAAAGATATTGGTTCCCGATCAACGGGAGATGTAAATGATGTATCTTGATGAAAAGATGTAAATAATAGTTGGTATTGGTATAAGTTACTGAATGCTCTGATGTGCCAATAATTTTGAATAAACTGATGTACCAGCAGTCTTGATGTATCACAATGATATAATCCAAAATGTCTTTAAAAGAATTCACAATAATCTAAAAAGAGTGTTTTGCTCCAGAAAGTCAAAGCACTTTGCAATTTAGATGAATAATTATAAATTCCTCAAAAATTAGAGCTGAACATAACAGTAAATGAATCTGCAGACTGAACTTAAAATGGGAATAAATAATTGTTTACAACCATATATTAAAAACCTGACACAATAAAATGACAAGGATGTTGTTTATAAGATCTCTTCCAGAACATTCTATGATTGCAAAAAAGGCTAGACCTTGAACTTGAATATAAGTAAAGAATTTATTTAAACAGGATAAAAATCAAGGAAACACATGCACAATTCTATCCTCAATCATGGATGTTATTAGTGGTGTTTGCTGTAAAACTGAATGACAAATGACAGAGGAAAACTCTACAGTCCCTATACTAAAAACCCACAACAATAATGGTAAGAACAAGTCTACTTTAATAGGGGATAACAATAAAGAATACTGCACAAAATCTCTTACCAACTGTTTGACATGTTGAGACTAGTCGACTGTTGGATATAACACCAAACTCCTGGAAAAGAATACAAATTATCATATCTGCCCTGTATAACTTGAACTCCACCTATACTGATTGAAGAAAAGCAATCATTTTGTATATGTTTTGGAAAATTGAGTATGACAGTGAAGATTTTAGACCTTACATACAGCCCCATGGGAAGGAAGGGGTGGGGTTCATATGCCACATTGTCATAAGTGATATGGACTCCTCATGTAACCTGAACTCACATGTATACCAACTGTGAAAGGGTGACTATATCTGGCAAGATGTTTCAGGAAAATTATTAGATGAAAATCCTGGATATAGACAAGAAAACGAAGATATAGGTAAAAATAAAAAAAATGCAGATATTTGTGAGAAATTACAGTTGTACCCTAATCTGGTGTGTATTGTGTATAATGCACCCTCAGAATACCTAATTTCTTATTTTCAGGGTGGGGTGAATATTTTACAAAAGACAAAAGATTTTTCCTGGTCAATCTGACAATCTTATTGAGGCATTAACACTGTCTTATGCTACATTCTCTCACTGCAGAATATTAAATCCATTACAATGTAACTAAATGGTTTATTAGACTTTTTCAAGAACTAATAATGCTTATTAACTGTTTTATTATTGTTTCATGTCAATAAACTTATTTTATTTCGCATCACTGTATAGCTTTTTGCCATGTCTTGACCAGAAATACAATTTACAAATGATAATTTTGATGTTCAATTGTCACATTTCCATTAAAGCTGTGCAAAAAACTGCACTATAACAGAACAAATATAATTATACACCAATAAATGTTCAATATTCAGTAACTGTTGATCTAAGCATTTTTCCTAATGTATTAATTGCTTGTTCATTACTGAAAAGAAATAGCTTTAGAATTCAAATAGTGTTAATGTTCTCACTGGAGGGATATTATGGGAAACTTTTTCAAGTGTATGGTTTGGTTGTTACAGTAACCATGATACAATTTGCAAAACAAAATAAAAAAGGTGTGAAATTGGGTAATTCTTTTTGGAGGGGACAAATAATTGATCTCAGTTTTATTTCACAGGAATCACTCCTTCGCTGATTCACCATGGTTTTTTCCAAGAAATCAGCAACAGGTAAGATTTTGACATAGTAAACATAATTACATTTCTTTGTAATTACATAATTACATTTCTTTGTCCAGATACATTTACAATTAATTGACTTTTCTTTAGAAAATAAACTTGGTTCTTCATTCTTAAACCGAAGTATTTGATATTCTTTCTCACAATCCTGTGATCATGTTTAATTGATTCCCCACTGTGTTTTTAATGGTAATCAGTGCTGGTTTAAGCTTTAATGGGAAAAAAATCATTCCAATGCATTGACTGTCCAAATAAGTATAAATACTGGAACTGAACTTTCAAACAGTAATTCTGTGTTTGATCATGAATGTGAACAAATATAATCTGACAAAGTATTAAGACAGGCCATGTAAGATACTTGTACTCTATGAAAGACACAATATAACTGCCTATGAAGAAGCAAAATTAGTATAGCCACTGAAATGGAGCTCAATGTAAGTGAATCTTCTCTTACAAAGTGGAAAAGAATGAAATATGAAGATGTAGTGTCTTTTCATGAGTGACATTAAAGAAGAATTTGAGCAATCTAATGCAACAGACTTAACTCCATCAATAGGCCTTTTTAAGGACCAACTGAAAATCAGAAATATATATTTTCAACATTGCACTAATTTATTGAATACATTTTAAATGTCATGTAAAATAATGATTAGTGCACTCCCCAAATAGACAACTATTGCTGTACTATGAAAGAGGAGCAAAAGAAGACTGAACTATCATATCTAAATATATAATCTTTATGATCCTCTCTGATGAATCTGTATAATAGTGAAAACTTCAAATGACAATAATGGCAATGCTAATGATTTTAACTTTGTTACTAAAGAAACTAACATCCATCAAAAGATAAAGATTTTACCACAGATAAATGGTATTTCATTTGGCAAGAACCCAGTAACCTGTATATTATGGGAACTTCTCTGCAAAACAATGTTACAATAACTACCTTCATGGGTCAATTATAGTCCAGAGGAAGCTATATAGCTATGTTTAGTACTTAAAAGCAAATAAAGACACAACAATTGAAGATTTTACCCATGAATTTGAGGCATGAGAATTATAGAAATTAAATGGGAGCTAATAAAAGAAGAAAAAAAACCATCAAAACACTTAGTAGAAGACTACACTTACCTCTACTTTAGATGCAAGAAATATACATGTTGGGGCCATCAACCATGGATCAATTGACTTCAATGAATTTCTGTACATGAAACATTGGAAGAAAACATTTAAATAAACAAAGATAATAAAAACTATATTATCTTTAGAAATCTTTGAATTGGTGAAAATTATCTTTACCCAAACAAAGAAAGAAATGGTTAAAACTTTGTGACCTACCATAGTGTCCATTCTAGAAATGAAAATTTAATGAAAAATCTTCTCCCCACTTTGAAAGTAAATTAGGGAATTTTCTGAATATTGGAAGGATTTAAGGAAGAATTAACAGCAGTGCATGAATTTATTTTACATGATTGTCCCACATTTGGTTGTTGTTTGGCACAATTTGTGTGAAATTAGACTGAACCCTGCAACCCTGTATCATATGATAAACCATAATGCCTTCATACCAATGTCAATACTCTGATGTTCCCAGGTCAACTTCACCTCTTTTTATGTGTGCATATTCACTTACTTAATATGCATGGATTTGTTGTGTCCCTGCAAATTTTCAAACAATACAAATTGCAGAATCTTATACTAATTTTTACATAATGAGAAATTCATAAGTCTTGTAAATCATTATAAAGTCTTGGTTATACCATGAAAAATATACTTATTCATATGAAAACAGACAATTATGAAAGTAATAAATGCCCACTGAAACAAACATCTGCATTATAAGAGGAAAATAAAACAGACTTTCATGTATTATGACTGAAAAGCACTTTCTGAAGACAAACTAACTACCATACCTGTACATTTAATTCTTCAAAAGCTCTCATATAAAGCCATATACAAAATTTCTTTCAAATTTATTCAGTCATTTCAAGTCATGATCAAGCAGAAGCTCTGTCTCTCTCTCTAACAAGAATGGAAAACTATGAAACATCAAGCTGATAATTTATTTTTGCTAAATTAAAGGCCTGATAATTTGGTGCACAATTCTGGCAACTTCATATCGGACAATCTGATTAAATGAAAGAATGTAGACCATGATGTTTGCAAAGTATGTGACATCAATTCTGGGTCTATCCTTATTCAATGTTGCATGTACATTATACAGTCCTCCTTCACAATAATGTACAATAATATAACATGTTCTCTAATATAACAAACCAATGGTATTGGATCCTATTATATTTCTCCATATAATGCACCTGAGTAACCTGGTGACCTATCCCAGGTCACAGAATGTATGTATGATTACTTTGAATATTGTTAAAAACCATTGTACATAATTAAATCCAGTATTTCTACCTTGCATAAAACCTTTTGAAATATACAGTTGCTGTAGCAATGACCTGTTGTCTAACTTTCAGCTGTTCTCCAAGTGCTTGTATAACTGAAAATAACATAAATTTAAGCAAGAATCAACACAACACACAAATATTTTCAAAGACAAAATAATTCTTTATTATAGTTAAAATTGCTTGTGAGATATATTTTCAAAAGCAAGTTTCTTACAACAACTTATTTCCACTGCTTATTACTGATACATGTTTACCTTGTATTTTTGATCAAGTTATTTTATTCTTAATTCAATAATACTTAATTCATCATAAAACTATGGCATATTTAACAAGTCTTCTGGGAACCTAATGTCTCACCTGTATATGCATGTTGATTTATTACATATCCATTTAATCTTGGTCATTTAATCTTATATGAGTAATCTGGCATTTCACATAGTTACTCAATTTTTATTTCCAATCATACACCCAGATTGGAACTGCTTAGATGTCTTCTTTAATATCCATGCATCAATTTTTTTTTTCAAATGTTTATAAATTTCTTTTGTTTTAAATTTCATTCATACAGCAAAGCTTAAAATATTTCAAAAACATAAAAGAGGATGTGTGTAATAAAAACAAATTGCATTTATGTTTGTTTGAATCAGGGGAAAGAACTCACTTGATAATACATCAAAACCATCAATGTATCCCTATACCATATCAAATTTGTTCTTTCCAAGATCTTTGAATAAAACATGTATATAGCTTTATGTGTAACCATGACCCCAACTCCCATTCTGACCTGCAAAACATTCAACACAGAACTTGAATGCAAAATGTTAGTACTCTTGAGGAGGAAAACAACAATGCCACATGGAAAGTGATAGTTATGTTTCATAATGTTAACACCAGCAAGACAGCTATGTCTCACAATGTTAACATATGCAAGACTGCTAATTCTTGCAATGTTATCACAGGCAATATAGCTATGTCTCACAATGTTAACACTGTTAAGACAGCTATGTCTGCAATGTAAACACAGGCAAGATAGCAGTGTCTCACAATGTTAAGATAGGCAAGGCAACTATGTCTCACAATGGTAAGACATGCAAGACTGCAATGTTGTCTCGCAATGTTAACATGGGCAAGATAGCTATGTATTGCAATGTTAACACAGGTAAGACAAAAACTGTATCACACTAACATCTTGAATATTGCTTACTATTCAAAGGAATGGCAACACATAATATGACATGCTTAAGATATGCATAGCATCTTGCTTAGAAATGTGACATTATTCAACAACATGCAAAAAAGGAATTAACAGGATGTAAAAGAGTTATCTCCCCCTAGTATTAGCTATGATACTATTCTAAATGTTATGCATAATATAAAACATAATCATGAATGCAGGTTCAAGTAGACAAATATGAACTGTTAATATCAACATTCAGAATAACTTTAGGGGAGGTAGGTCTTTCTATTTGTGTTGTTATTGTTTATTTGCCAAGGAATTGTGTTTTACTGTTTTATTATTTCCAAATGATCTTCTGCTACATTTTTTAAATTTTAATCACAAGTATTTACACAAGTTATATACATACCCTTTCATATATGTTTATAACCATTGTGCAAAACAATTATCTGTCAATTACTTTATTGAGCATTTTTTGGGGGTGTCTATTTGAAAAGTTTGCCCATGGCAAGAAATATAATTTCATTCACTTTATTCTGTTTTGCAATCAGTGAATGTCAACCAGTGGCAATACCTACCGGCATTTCTTCAAGCAACCTCTATACACTAAAAAGTTCAGAAAAAGGAGAGATAATGAGGTTAATGAAAAGGGCTATAAGGTTCACTGTTGCAAGTAAAAGATCACTGATTCACTTTGTTCCACATCAATCGATGCCATTATGTAAGTAGCTGAAACAGCAACTCCTCCTCTGCCAAATGATCAGATACAGCTAAAAGAAACTGTTTCAATTAGATCCCTTTTTACACTTCAATTAAGAGATGATTTTGAAAACTAACACTGGCCTTGATACACAATGACACATGTTGCCTGGGATAGCTGAGTGCTAAGACACTTGCATTTACAGATCACTCACACATCTCATCGCTGTTTACACAAATTCAAATCTTGGCTTGACCAAGATGTGAGAAAGATTGCCAGTAGTTTTCTGTGGGTCATTGGTTCTTCCCTGGTAATTCCTCCACCAAACACACTTACTACCATGTATAACCTATCATATGTTGAATAATGGCATTATATTTGACAAAATCAAACAGATAATTATTAATTCATTTAATCTGATTTATATGGGACTCTTTCATCTGTAAGAAGACACTTGTTCAAAACACTGTTTCAGCAAGCTTAATATGCCAATGGTTAGTGTGGAATGAAGTGAATCAGTGAACCTAATCTACTGAAGATGTACAAGGATGCATACTCTATGGCTCTCATGGGTAGCATTGCAATAACTCAGTACAGTACTTTCATATTAAGCACCATTTACAATTTCACAGTAGGTTGGATTTTAATTTTACATTGCATTTTACAATTTTTACAAACACTAACAAAGCAGAGTATAAAGATGAGTTAATTGTAGCTGATCAAATTTTAAACTCTCCTAAACTTAATGATATTCTTCTAAAGGTTAATTCACATTTTGTTTTTACTTTTGTTTTCTCCTTTTAAGACCTGTTTCTATTAAACATTGGAATAAACAAGGAATAAATAATATTCCAAATAACATTAATTACTACCTAAACTTACAATTTGCAAAAAATATCATAATTTTCTGATAATCTTCTTCAGATAATACTTTGAGGTCACTTTGCCTTTCTCTTATTAAATCTTGCTTGTCCAGTAACCATTGTTGGCTGAAAAGAAAATTCAGATCTGTTAACTGACATTAATATACAATCTGATTGGTTAACTAGCTTATGTATTACTATATTTACAATGCTTGCACCATATTATTCACAGAATCTGTATTCCCAAGTGCATAACAAAGAATGCAGATTTAATAATATGCAAAGCTGAACAACAGTTGGAAAAAACAAAATTTGGCAATATGTAATCAGTGAGAAAAGCTCTTCTAAATTATGATGTGGAATGCTGGAAATCCGTGTCATTTCAATATCACATCAATAAAAAGGTACACAATATCTTTGGTTGAAATGCAATACTCCTAATTAAAATACCCATATTCTATGCCCACGTGTCTTTGATATATTTCAATGATAACATCATTATCCTTGTTTCTGTTAATTTTAACTGTTCTTCTCTATTGTAACTGTTTTGCTAGATTATGGGCAACAAAACTGTTTGGAAGCCACAGTGGGTAAGTGTGCCATGACCTAAACACGAAAAAAACTATATAAAGCAATAAACCAAAAATTGTTTTACTTAAATTCTGCTACATTCTCAACAGTATCCTGCAACACTCTAAGTACAAGCATGATGGTTTAATTCTTGTAAATGACATCTACTCTATGCACTGGGACATCATGCCACAGACATGTGGCATCATGTCCCATCCAGTCCCATCCTGATACCAGGCTGACCAGTCTCAACACAGACCTCTTAATGCTGAGCACCAAGTAAGGCAGCTGCTAGTGCCATTTTTATAAGTCTTTGGTATGACAGAATTTGAACCCGCGACCTTATGCATCTGAGGCAGACACTCTAACCACTAGGTTATCAGAAAGGTCAAACAAATGTAAGTAGTTTTACCGAATACAGTACTCTCAACAAAGTTTCTGAAAGAGGTATCCTGGCCTCATGGAACTTAGGAGTCCCCAAAACTTCTAAAAGTCCCTTGCATAAACTCGCAAAGTAACTCACTTTCAAAAGGATAGAAAGGAAAATAAAAAAACACATTCTCGTTATTATAATACATGTACATATCAGGACTGAACTCAAAGCAATTTATGTCACACTAACAAAATAATATTCAGTAAAAACAAGGTTAAGTTAGCATTATACAAGTAAATTTCATTTTTGTTTTACATAAACAATATTAACATTACCCCCAAAAAATCTACAACAATAAAATCATCAGCAATAACTGTCAATCTCAAAACATTTTATTTAGAATGTGGTGCAGTTTTTCTCTTCAAGTTAAATAGCATTTTTTATTTACACCAAAAATACTAACACAGTAATTGCAATTTTTTTTTCTTCCATTATTGGTGACAAAAAATTACCAGTTGGTAGTTTTTTGGGCGACAGCCTTATTGGTAGTTTAACTTGTACATACAATCATGGATTTGGAGTGGAGAAATTCAATGGGACCATGAAAGGAAGTCCCCAACTTATATTCAGACTTGTACACAGACCTATATTCCCACATAAACAAATTCAGTGTATATATTGACAAACCCATCTGTACAATGCAATGTTGCATCATAATCCACTAATTTTGACATCTGCCTATGTACTGTATGCTATGATAATACTCAATCATTCCACCAGGCTATACCTACAATCGACCGACCTATGAAGACAAGACTAGAAACAGCTACAATTGAACAACGGCTAATCTTTCCTTATGTCTTGTATTTTTTTAAAAATACAAATAGTTTTACTGACACTCAAGAAAATTGATTATCTTTGAAGTACCACTGCTGTGTATAAATATCAATCAAATGGAAAACAATTTCTATCAGAATTATATACTGTCAGCAGTACAACATTATCATGGGTAAAGCAAATTAGATGTTGCATGTTCATCATCTCAGCCTAAGAGTAAATTAACAGCATTTGGATTAAATGGGAATCCATTGGACAACACAGTCGTTGAACCTGATGTAATTCCTGGCAGTCCTGCTCATTAATCTTTGACTTTTGCCATCAGTCTGGTTACGTCTGCAGAAACTTAAACTATGCAACAAGAAATATCAAGACAAACAAGTTTTGCATAATTGAATATTTCTAAAAAAGATAGAATCCGAAAATAGAGTTTGCAACCTGCCATCGTGAAGTTTTTATATTAAAGCATCGTTGTCACTAATATTCTCCGACTTTACATGTCCAATACACATGAAATTTTCAAAAAGGACATGCCATTTCTCATGGTTGAGTGCGTTATTTGCCTTTCCCTCCCAACATGTCCCCCATTTCATATTTTATTCAACAGCTAAATGTTAAGACTTGAGCCTCTGCAACATACTTCAAAGATACCGTCTGTTACACAGTGAGTGAAGCATTAGTAATTGATTGACAAATAAACCTCGCCCTTTTCTGTGATAACTAATAATGCCTAAAAGGGGTATGCATCTGTTTGTTCAAATTTTGTCTCAAGCTACAATACATATTATAACTGTTTTCCACATTTTATATCCCACCATAATTCCTTAATGGTAACTAGTATATGCATATTACAATGTTGACTCATCAATAACAATTGTTTTTTCCGAATTGATATGATGGTCACTAATGCCTATATATATGGTACATTTATGTCGGGTGTTGACTCTTGTAAGTTTCATTAGTGGGACTGGAGATCCAAGTTTGTGTGTCAAAATCTCTACAGCATTCAGTGAGATGTACTTTGTGAAGCTAGCCATAAAATTGGGGGAGATTTAATTTAAATAATGCTTTTTTCAGGTGCAAAATAATCATCATGTAATGATTTATTTTATAATATTATTATAATATTATAGGAGTACTGCTTGTTATCAATAAAGTAATAAAGTAATAACTATCCAGTGTGTCTCAATTTTCAATTTCATAGCCTATTACATTAACAGACTTAGAAAAATATTCACTATTTATATTGAAGACACATTGTGAAAATTGGCAACAAAATATTATGGTTGGCGATATTTTTTGGTGACAACTTTGTAAAAGCCAGGACCATCCCTGCTAACATCAGTAAATTCCAAGCAATACATCATATATATATATATATATATATATATATATATATATATATATATATATATATATATATATATATATATATATATATATATTTATATATATATATATATATATATATATATATATATATATATATATATATATATATATATATATATATATATATATATATATATATATATGAAAAGCTTAATTACACGTATTTGGATGCAAATTTTTTATTTGGGATAGAGAAAATCACCCACACAGAAGTCCTCTACACACATTTTTCTTGCAAAGAGGTATGTTTTGCAGCAAAATATTTTGTGTCCTAGTCACTATGAATACTGAAGCAATGATTTTATTTTAGTTTGTTGCTGACTTCTTTGAACAAAGGTCACTGGCTTACTTTGATGAAGGTGGATGTGTTATTGAAGACTCCATTTGAAGGACCAAACAAATAGCCATTTGTTACTGCTGTGGCAACATCAAATAATTGTAAAACATTAAGAGAATTTTTTTTAAAATTTCTTAGTATATATATCGGTGCTTCAGAGGTATTCGGTTTTCATTGTAGTTGCCGAAAAACGTTTTCAGTTTTGTTTTCTTTAAAATGCTGTTGTGTGGTGGACTGTAGTCATTTTATGTTCCCGCCCTCAGATTGTAGCTAGTCTATTACATGGCTATTTTGGTTATATCACAGCATACCGTATCAAGGCCAGATATCAACATAATTGGATTACACTGTTAGGGTGGTCTGTCAATATGAAAAAAGGATTTGTTTATGTAACAATTGATTCCAGTGCACTTTTATATCCAAGTATGCGGCTTCCTGTCATGATGCCTTTGAATTTAACCACATCCAAACCCAAGATTTTGTATACCATTTTTATTAGCCAAAAATGTTGTTGCCAAAAATATCACCAGATGGTATATTTTTGTCACCAATAAGTAAAACAAAATTGCAATTTGTGACATTGGCAAAGCAATGCGTAATCAATGTCTTTGATTTCTTTTACGTTTGTTGCCATATAAATATTGCCTGCTAACTCAAAATCAAGAGACTTGGACAAAATACAGTTTGCAAATTTAGACAAGTATTTTGGGATCAAATGGAAAAATTATTTATGATTTCAATGAGATTCAGAAATATGCTAAAGTTGCTGATAGTTCGGATGCTACAAGTTTAAGAAAGTACATGATGCATCGCTTAGTGGGAACTTCAACTTTTGCTGGTGGGATTGCAACTTTTGCTGTTGGGACTCCTATTTTTACCAAATTAGGAGTCCTAGACTACTATTTTTAAAATTCTAGTGAGACCTCTGTATATATGTGTGTGTGTGTGTGTGTGTGTGTGTGTGTGTGTGTATATATATATATATATATATATATATATATATACAGACAAATCTGGTTATGTCGCTGACCTAGGGATGTGCCAAAAAGCATCAAGATAACTGATGATCGAGATAAACAAAAACCAATATGGTGTCAATATAATAACATGTGCTTGAAATTTCAGAATGTACATGATGTGCATTAATAAAAGAATGTACATGCACATATTTTTGGATTGTTTTTTACACAACAGTGTTGCCATTTGTTTGATGAAGCGATCTGCATGCTAAAAAAATATACCTACATGTTTGTTAACAAAAGGCATATGTGCACCAACTAACAGCAGAGATTTACCAGCATACAATACAAACCACCATCGATTCTCGATACAAACCTTTATTATATTCTCCAACATTGCAAACACAAACATCGTTCACAAAATCACAAAAAAATGTGCAGGGTGTAGTTCGTTTTTACAAATAGATAACCAGTGTCAAAATTAAATTCGTGAGTCATTTCACTCTGACAGTTCTGAAAAGTATTGTAAATAGAACAGCTACATGTTATCCTTCAGATAAGATCAACAAGAGTGAGTAAACTGTCATTGAAGTGAACATACAGACAGTGATCACATGCTACGTGAACTCAACACATGTGCATTTAACCAAGTACGATCATTTTATTGATAAGACATAAGCTAACATAAACGTAACCAACTGCAAGAAGTACATTAAATTAAAAAATCAAAGACCGTACTTTTGCAAAATAGTATCTCCATTTCCACAAATGAAACTTACAAGAGTCAACACCTGGCAATATTGGACCCTATATATTACCTTAGTTAACACCCAATATAGGGATTCTTTCACTCATGTATTTTGAGAAATAAATAATTATTTTTAATGATGCAAAAGTTATTTATTTTTTGTTTGCTATTTCTTCTTGCTGAGTTTAAGTGTCTGTAACAACCAACAAACAGAAGGATTTAGCCATTCCATTAATTTTATTTGTTCTATTCGCGTCTTCAAGAGTCAGTTGTGAGTATAGTAAGGTAGCATAATTGACTGTCAAAACATACAGTACTCTGCCGAATGTCAGTATAAGCAGTTTTTGATATAACAATACACTGCTAAGATGGGGTTGTCGATACAAACAAAGGATCATTTGTGTACTGATTGATTCCAATGCATTTCTTAGTAAAGTTTGTAGCATTCTTCCGTTCTCTCTTTTATTTATCCAGTCAAAAGCCACGATTGTTTGTACAAATTAAATAACCAAAAAGTCTGTCGCCAGATGGGGCACTTTTGTCACCAATAAGGGGAAAAAAATCGACCACGATTGGTAATGGGGATAGAGATAACCGACGTTAATTGGCAAATTTGGCATTCTTTTGTGCTCAAGATATTAGGGTTCATTGACATAAAAGAATCAACATAATCGATGAGAAAATGCTAAGACAAAGAGAGGATTTGGCAGTTCCACTTCAAAAACTTTGACTTAATAGGGTTGGCGAGGTAACAGGTCACGATAAGTGGGTTCGACTGTATGTATGTATGTATGTATGTATGTATGTATGTATGTATGTATGTATGTATGTATGTATGTATGTATGTATATATAAATATATATATATATATATATATATATATATATATATATAAATATATATATATATATATATATATATATAAATATGTATAAATATATATATATATATATATATATATATATATATATATATATATATAATTAAAATATGATCATTAAATGAAACCAAAATGGAATGGAAATATATATTAGCAGTAAGCAGCATATGTGCAAAAATTTAAATTATGTTAATCATTAAACAGTGTTAAATGACTAAATAGTTGGCCCTAAGGAAGAAAGGTGGAATATCATATGGGTTATGGAAAAGATGTATGGTACCTAATTAGCTTGAGATTGTGCATGTGAACTGTTGAAAGATGAATTCATACAAGCTTTTGTACTGATACTCAATATCACCAATCAAATGGAACTTTTACATATTTGTTTGCCTTTTGTTTACATTAGTGTCCTTTTCAGTACAAGTCCATTTCCAAAAAAATAAATATATTTTGCCCACTCAATTTTTGCAAGTTTATGTACTTGTCTGAACTATTTTTATAAGTCCCAACTGATATTTTAGTACCCTAGTATGAATCACTCATACTTCAAAAGCAATTGCTATTATCGTATATCAATGATGTGATAATACTCTAAATCAAACTCAGAAAAGTTTTGATTACTATCATGATTTATATTCACATCTTCACCAGTATAATTTCAACACTTCAGAAATTAATTATAAAAGCTGCCATTAAGTTTGATGTTCAAAAATAGTACATTCAAGAGACTAATGTTAACATCATTAATTGATGAAAAAATAGCTTTTAAGCAAAATCTAACATTATTTCTTTACAATTACATTAATCTTCTGATTTATGTGTATTCAACTTTCATGCATCTGTTTTTCGGTGTTAATTTTCTTTAACTTCTCACCATAACACTGGTTTTTGTATTTAAAGGTCATTGGCCACCTATATTGTGCAAACGTATGACATTATAGTCAAAACACATTTGGGATGTTTGCCTACCATAAAAATACTTAATTAGGTTTAAAAATCCACATTTGTAGATGAAAAACTTATTTGGCAATCTCCGTAATCAGTAGCTTCTGTGTGCCCAACATGGATATGACGTACATTTATCCCTTCTATTCAACCTTGCCATTCAAGTGTTTAATTTCCACAACGTAAATGTGTATGATATATCTTACAATCAAACTTTTGTACATCAAATATGATGCATTGTTTTGCATATAGATGCAACCAAAAATGTGATGATGGGAAAAAGGATATTTCTTTTTCCAAAAGACCATGTTTACCAGAAAAAAGTGAATTCAAGCAGTGAGATAGAATTAGAGTAAGGGGATAGTAAAGTTGCATCATTAATGCCAGATTATAGTTAATTTGGCCCAAGACAATTTCGCCAAGCTCAAAAGACAATTTGGCTCTACTTAAAAATATTTTAAATAATTTGTTTTTTCTTAAAACAAGTAGATACTATGTAAGATATGTTTTAGTAATTGGTTTTAGGGAAAAAAACTTATTTAAACGAAACTGATATTCTTTCAAAGAATATAATTATACTTTGCATCATACTTATATATGAGAAAACACAAGCAGACATTATCTTGCTTGTTCTAATTAAAATATTGATATACATCTTTATGTTAAAAAAAAATAAATGCATCTGCACAACGACACTCTCAATTGAAGCCTTACGATCAAATTATCACTATTCATTTATTAAACAATAAAACTTAACATATTTCTACAGAATATGTATACACTTTTCTAAGGGTAGTGTACATGAGATATTAAAACAAATATATTTAATTTTAGGCTTGATGTTGTAACACTGCTGCATATAATACACACTCAGTTACACACAGTGGCAGATTTAGTCATTTTGAGGCCTAAGGCAAACACAGGCATGGGGCTCTCCACAACCCTTATTCTCCGCCTTTTCAGTCCTTATTTATCTGAGAAAGATGCACTTGTAACTTGTCACCAGTCTTCACACAGCATATTGATGTTTAGATATATAATTATTTGGTGAAAAAACAACAAATTGTAACCATATGTTGATGAGGCGTTTTACAGGGCATTCAATGAATCTCTTTCCAGTTAATTTTATCATTTGTTTTTATTTTTCAAGTTGTCTTAGTGTGTGCGCGCATAAATTAAAAACTTGTCATTACTAGTCAATATCGTTAATCATATTTGCTCCATTATTCCATTCCAATAGTAAAGGAATTAATTTTGTGTTTAATTTGTGCTCCCTCTCCCACAAGGTACAAAAAAAGATAAACATATACTTATTTTAAAATAAAATGAAAGCAACTAACTTTGCATTGTTATCATTTATTCCTTTTTTGTTCATCATGCGATATTTGTTAAAAAAAAAATATTCTCATGAATTCTGTGTATGTGGTGGATGCTGACAGTTTGCGTATGAGTCCTTACTGTAGTGTGTATCGTAAATGTCAAAAACCAAGTCACAAGAGATGAAAATATCACCCCACTGCTTGAAAACACCTGCCATTCACGCATGATGTTACAAAGTTCAAACTGACCAAGATTGTATTGTATCCAGGTTAACTATACAACAGTATCTCGCAAACAAAAATCATTATTCTAAAATACATCCACTGTGAGTGCAAATGATAATCTTTTCGCTAGGATGGGTTATAAAATTGTTATTAAAGCATGTTATTGTTGTATTTAAAGCATGTTCTTGTTGTATATACTATCTGCCCTGCAAACTATAAGTTATGATCACATCTGGGAAACAAATAGAAGCCTGGGTGATGGATAAACACAACTTGAAACGAGCAATAAACTCTTTCCATAAACTTTCCAACAGTATATCAAATATGATGGTTATTTTATAACAAAACAAACAACCCTGAAAACTGACTTGGTTATCTTTTAAGTTTGCCGATTTTTCTTATGAAGTCGGCCAACATAAGGATGTCAGGTTTGGTTCCTTTGATTCTTTTAAGTGTGCTGATTTTATTTTTTTTTAATAACGTCGACTGACATAGAAGTCAACATTGATTCCCTTTTACCTATATTAACAGGAATTTTCAAAATAAATTGAAACATTGGAATAGTTTTGAAAATGACAACTTAGTGCGTCATGTACACATATCGATATATGGCTGAACAGTAAATTAGTTTTCAGTAGTTTCATCTAAATGTTCCCTATCCATGTTTTTTAATGTTGTGGTTTTTCTTGTTTTGTTTTTTTTTTTTTCAACAAGAAGCATGTACTTCGTCTTGTGGGGCTAAATGTACGTTATTTCCGGCTGGCGTCCTCTGCAGGTGGGAAATGGTAGCAAAGGGTTAGTAACTGCGTTGTATACGTCCTTTTCAAGTAATTAAATTATTTCTTCTTTACACTTGATAATTTTTTTTGTTCATTTTGTGCGAGTATAATCACTTTTAATCATGTAATGCAAATCTGATGAGAACAGAAAAATGTTGATGTGTGGCCGGTGACCTTTAAGTGCACTGCGCACAGAACAAAGAAAATAAAAAAAACTATCCAAATCTTTACAATTTTAACTCCAACAAGACTAATGCATGTTTTATACAGGTCAATTTGTCATTATTTGGACACCTCTTTGTCTGTATTATGAACAGTAAATATATCAACTCTGCATCCGATAGCATTAATGTCCAAAAAAGATCAGAGATCCATAAGACCTCCGTCATTAAACTCGAAAACAAGTGATACAGAAAAGCTCTAATTCAGACTCATATCTGTTAGTCAAGGCATACTAAATCAACAATGATTAAACGAAATACAAATATATAAACAAAAAATGAAGATTACTAATGTGAACTCTGCCAAAAGTTCCCGGCCATATTATCAGTTTCCGAAAATTGGCTGGTACATCTAACATTTGCGCCTAGGCATCCGGATCGTCTTGGGCCTTTTCGACCAAGACAAACCGGAATTCATAATTTAAAAAAAAAGAGCCTCAAGGCGTTTGACCAAAATAAAGGACGCATTGGATAATGAAACGCAAAAAAAAAAAAAATAATAATAATAATAATATACGCAATGGAATTTTTTTTTGTTCTTTTTTGTTTTGTTTTAATAAATTGTATAATAACACTTTTTCGTCACTATTTGAACTAAATATGATTTCTGGTGATAAATTGACACCAAAAGACAAAAATGAAAACTTACTTTACTAATAGAACAAAATTTACTCAAAGAAATTTTTTTTGCTTGAATGTAACCGATCTACCGCACAATGGAAATCATTATATGTCATGAGGATTTCAGAACTTAGCAAATTTTATTTAGTTGCCATTATCTCAAAATATGAATAAATGTTTAATTGTTTACTTTTTTATTATTAATTTATTTGAAAAAAAAATACAATTTTATTAAAAAAAAATAGTGTAGCCTCATTGATATGAATGTTACAGGATTGTCATAAAAAATAAATCTGCATTCTCTATTTGTATTTCAAAGTTATACAATTATTAATTTATAGCATTTATTTTAAATGATATGATTATAATTTCTGAATTTTTCTAATTTTTATATCTTTCGATATGCAAACTCGCTTTAAATAATGGCATAATTTTAGAGCATTGTGTTTAATATGATAATGACCGACCAGATGCACAATGGCAATCGATTAACTCAGGAACTACCTTATATTATTATCCGTCTCTGATGTATATTAAGATATATATCTTTAAGTTATGAAATGTAGCTGCAATTTATGTTGCGATATCTTTTGGAAAAATTCTATAAACGGATTTTGTACTATGCTTGGTGACTTATCGAGTGTTTCTAACCAATACTCGCATCAGTTTGGAATTCAAATTAAACTTATTTCTTATTTTATTTTAAAAAAACAAATCACTTACAACAAAATAAATCATTTTAAATTGCGTGATTTGTTTCCATTACGCTAATGCTTTATACGATCCAAAAATTCTTTAACGAACAAAGTGATCATTTCCATTTGCATAAGGTGACTGCAGACTTTCTCAAATGATTACAAGCTTTATATAATTCTTACCGTCATTTTGAAAAATAAATCCATTTCCTTTTTTGCATTGCAAATAGATGTGCATGCATCTGGTGATTAAAAACTGAATATTTTTTTTCCATCATAAAAACTAAAAGCACACAAAATAATTTTCATTGCGTATTTTATTTCTTTTGCGAGCTATTTTTTCCATTGCGTATTTTAGTCATACCGGGACCGTGTGGGGTAGACCGATAAATCAGCCCCTCTAACCGATATTGTTTGGTGGTTTACGGGCTGATATAGCCTATTCATTAAAACCTGCACAAATCGGCAGCCAATATTATATATATATATATATATATATATATATATATATATATATATATATATATATATATATATATATATAATTTTATTAATACATTTTATTATCCCGTTAATAGATTGACCATGGGTCGGGGAACCATCCCAAGGTCACCTTACCATCAAAATTTCTTGTTTCTAGATAAACTAGGGATAGTAAATATAATCTGTATTAAAAAAGGAAAGAAAAAAGACGACATACACATGCACACACTCATGCCCACATGCATATGGCACAATGTAGGTGACATAGGCTTTTGAAAATAGTGTTTAGTTCCTGTTTACCATCCAATCAGATACAAGTTACCTATTCATCTGTTAAGGTCCATTTCTTAAGAAATTGGTCCTCTTTTTTGTTTTTTGTTTACCTTAGCTGCATATTTTTCAACGTTCTTATACATTACAACTCTCTGCTTAAAAACATAGATGGAAGGATTTTGCATATTGAATCTGCAAGTATAAATGTAATATTTTCCTAAAATAAGCAAGAAATTACACAAACTGTCCAGTTGTTCATTTCCTAAAAGTGTTTGGGATTTTTTTTACATATGTACAATATTTGGGCAAGATGGTGCGAAGTGATCAGTAAAACTGTACCAGAATTGTGAAGTAATATTGCAAACATAGAAGAGATGTTCAATACTTTCATTCTCCCTCTTGCAAAACGTACATTTGTTGTCGTCCAATATGTTTATTCTTTAAAAAAGAATCATTAGTAGCGATTTTTCTGTGGATTAATCTAAAGTTAAAAGTGATCAATTTGGTATCCTTGCTATAAATCTAATACCACTACTCACTACTTTATTTGTATTTAATTCTTGCATCCAAGATTCTTGCTTAGCAGTATGTTGTCTTTTAGTCCTTTTTAAAAGATCTTTGTAAACAAACTTGAGTGAATTATTTTTTCAGATCCATTATTTTATCCTCCTGCCTTTCAAAATTATTATGTACTAAATGGTTTTTATGGCTTCTTTCCATGCTTTTGGAAAATTAACTATTAAGGAAAAGTGTTTCAAAAAGTCCCCTCTTCTATTTTTTTAATTATTTCAAAAGGTAATAAATTGCTATGATCGTCTACTAGATCATTAAAAATTTCAAAACCTTCTTCTGTCCAGGATTTGTATTGATAGAACATTCTAGGGGTGATAAAATTAAAAATGCTCATAGATAAGAACTCATTTGCACTTTGCGGTTACTCTTTCCAATAAGATATTGCCAAAATGACATCTCTCCAAAAACTGTTTTTAATGAGCCTACTAAATTCTTCTAACTTCTTTCTCCCTAAGTTCCAAATATCCTTTTTATTTCTGAGTATAATTGTATTGACTAAGTTCTGCAAAGCTCCATTTTCATTTTCCAGTAATCTTTTTACCCATCTTATCCTAATATACCTAATAAATGAGAATATATGTATCATATTGAGTCCTCACTCGTTCTATGGGGCTACTAATATATCGCGTTTTATTCTAACTACTTTTCCACCCCATACAAATTTAAATAATGTCCGATTTAGTTCTGCTTCAACTTTGGCTGATGGATTTGGAAGTGCTGAGAAATGATGTATAAATATGGGCAGAACAAGGGTTGTTACAACAATTACCTTACCAACAACTGACAGATGTCTTGGACTCAATCTACGTTTTGCCTTTGTTAGTTTCTTCATATAATTAATTTCCACCATTTGTTGTAAGTCTGTAGAAAAATCTATGCCAAGGAGTGTAAAGTTTGATTAGAACAAATTATTCTCGATCGGGACATATTCTTTTATTAGAAAATTTGTTGTTTCCAATCCAAATGGCTTTTGTTTTTGTTATGTTACATTTAAGTCCAGACAATAGAAAAAAAAGCTGCTTTGAGAAAAATTTGAGATCCATCAAGAAGAATAAAAGAGTCGTCGGCACACTGATCCAATTTATATTCATTGACATCAAAGATCAGTCCCCGTACATCCACATTTTGCTTCAATGTTATAGCTACAATCTCAACCCCAATAATAAACAAGTAAGGTGCAAGGGGATCTCCTTGACGACATACTCTTTCTAGTCTAAAATAGGGATGACATATGCCCATTATTTATAACACAACTTTTAGAGTCATTACAAAACAACTTAAATCACTTACCAATAGAATCACCAAAGTTGAAAGATTATGAGGCTTCTTCCACAAATGTCCATTCAATTTAGCCAAAGGCTTTTTCAAAGTCTATTAGTAATAATAAACCATATCTATTTTCATTTTCAAGCTGATTCATGTAATCGTATGGTAGCCTGGTATTTTAGCCAATAAATCTACCCTTCATAAATAATTTTTGGGTATCATTGATTACTGAGTGAATAACCGTTTTGATCCTGGCTGCAATGGCTCCCGAAGCGATCTTATAGTCTATATTTGAAAGTTAAATAGGTCTCCAATTTTGGAAGAATCTTCTATCTTTTTCTTCCTCTGGTAGACATGTTATGACTCCTTGAGTCTGCAAATCTGAAAGTTCTCCTACAGTGTATCCATAATTTATTGATCTGCAAAGGAATCCCCCTCAATAGACTTCCAGAAGAATTTATAGAACTCTACAGTGAGTCCATCTGAGCCAGGACTTTTTCCGTTTCTCATCCGTTTTAGAGACATCCTGCATTCATTATATTTAAGCACACCATCGCACAATTCTCGTTCCTCTTGACTGTGTTTAATATTAGGATTAAAAAACTATTTTGGTTAGATAATCTATTTTGAGTTTCTTGAGTCTCCTCGTCATGAAGCTGAACAATTCTACTTTTGTACAATTCCATATAAAAGTGTTTTGGGGTTTCTAAAATATCTATTTGATCAGATAATTTTGTCCCATCATCTAAAATAAATTGCATTATTGTCTTATTGACGTAATTGCTTTTTTCAAGATTTAAAAAGTACCTTATGATTTGTTTCTTCAGATTCATACCATCTGGCTTTAGATCTAAAGATAACGCTCTCTATGTACTTTTTCCTATGTCTGCGGTATGATGCCCCAGTGCTAATCATCACTATAAACTGTCACACTACAGACATAGTAACGATAAGACTGAAGAATTGTTAACGCTACGTTGAAAATCTAAATCACACGCAAATCCTGTGCTTGGCGATTTGCAAATCCAGGTGGAATTGCACAACCCTCGGTCATGTGGCCATTGGAATTTCGTGCTAGATATGGATGTTACCAATTACCGGTGTCTAAAGTGTTCGCAGCCGTTTTTCAGGAAAGATTTGCTTGCAACAAAATTGCACATTTTTAATGAACAGAGTTATAAGAAAAAAAAAAAAAACACAACAAACAAACCAAAAAAGATTACTAACGATATTAATTATAACCATCTTCAATATGAAATACTTTTCATCACTGTTACCCACCCCAATCTATTGATAGGAAACGGCCTCTGAGACAGAACCGTGAGTTTTCATGACTGAATCCGAATCAGTCTATATTGCATTTGTGGTAATCATTTCTGTACGTTTGCTTCAGTAAAAATTGTAAAGATTTACATCATAAGTGGGAGGAAACAGTATGGAATTCATTACTTGCTATTATGGCGCACTGAGCCGACGGTTTTATAAAGTAACAGCCCATAGTCTGGCTATTTTTCCTTTTTTTTTTTGCTCCATATCAATTCATGATGGAAACTAAAGGTTGAATCCAATCAACGTGTACTAATGCGAAAAGATGATGACTGAGATTAAGATAACATGTGTCAAAACAACCTTATAACAGCGATATAGTCGGTAACAATATATACTCGCGAGGAGCGTACCGATACGAGCAGCAGGGAGGGTGAACCCTACCAAATGGTTTCGTGCAAGTTTTTCTAAAAGTAAAGGTTCCAACAAATGGCTAAAAGCACATGGTCAATAACCTTAAACTGAAGTCTCTAAAAGAGTATATTTAACAGTTGAAAATGGATAATAAATCGTTTGGATTAGCTCAGTATTGTCATCTCATCGTTGGCGTATTTGTTTTCCAAATTTGTATGCGATTTCGTTTACTTGTCGGGTCACTCAATTTTGGTCGTTCACCCTCCCTGCCTCTACAAATTAATCATCAGTACAAATAATATTATCAATAATGAATATTGGAGAACTAAACTCAGCTAAACTGGATTAAGAGCGATCATAGGCAATTAAGAAATATTTACCTGTTCGTGATATCGCTAAGCAACAACTACAATCACGTCAGGAATCTCAAGTTGTATTTTAAGAGGCTGCAAAACAATCATTTAAACCGATCACATAAACCATTAAAGATTTTCCCCTTGCGTTACAAAAAACTGCTGAAGCAACTGGAAAAAAGCAGAATGTACTAAGAAGACAAAAAGATTCGACGAGAACTTTCAGCAGAAATAGCTGGTGATCTACCAATGCAAGAAATAATTGAAGGTATTGACCAAACTCGTGCTGAAATATGTGAGATAAAACATCATATACCGGAACCAGAACAATAATCAGAAGCAAGAGCTATGGTTAATTTGGTTGGTAAGTTTAATGAAGACGCCATTGATCTTATTAGAAAAACCGAATAAAATTTAAAATTGCATGAGATTGCTGCGAAAAGTTATCATGATCGCGAACACTTTTTAAAATCTGACTTCGCTGATGATCCCGTAAGTTGAGGATACTTGGTACAAATGGATATATCACATGTATTATAACGTTAATCAAACTCGAAACAGCGATCAAAGACATACTGATTATAAAAATAAGATTGATAACCATATTGCACAACAATTATCACCACTATCACAACAACAGCAATCATCACCACCATCAATACGTCAAAACTATAACAGACACGACAGCAGAAATAAAAAACACAACCTCCAAAATCAAGTAATAAGGACGAAGAATAAAAAAAGAAATTAGTAAGATTACGAGAAGGATTAGAATAATTAGGAATGTCAGAACCTCCTACTAGAAGTGGCATTACCACACAAGGAAGTAGTCTTATTACTCCATGTTCTAACAATATCCTCGTCGATGTTGAAAGACTAGAAATTTTGATTAGAGGAAAACGAGCTGATAAAAATTCCCCTTAAATAATTACTGAAGTAGCTGGTATTTTAAAGGCGGTATCTTGGATATTAATTTGTATCATTCTCTCAATGATATCGCCGATGACTATCATAGTGACTAAGTCATTGGTCTGAGTATGTAATTAAATACAGTTACTATAATAAAATGATCGTACATAGTACTCAAGGTGGACCAACCATGGTAAGGGTAATAAATTCTAGGTGATGTTCTTCAGGGTCTATTTAAAAAGATAGCCCCAATAGCAAAACCGATTGCAAAGCAACTGAGAATGAAAGCCATTGATGTTGTTCGTGTTAAAGGTATCGGTGCTGATGGTGATCATGCTAGTAAAGCATTAGCAGCAAGCAAAGATAGCACGATTAATACGACGAAAACCTCAGCCATCAGTAAAATTACCTAGTACTCAAGAAATGCCTGCAAATATTAGTAAAAAGTAAACCAGGTTGCTAATTAAAAAAATAGCAGAGTTGGCTGATGGACCATTATCAGAAAAAGAACAATATTTAACCTCTAGTCTGAGAGCAAGAACAGGTTTTCGTTTTAGACGGTAATAATTATAATAAAGATGTTAAAACGTGTATATGATCCCTCATTCGACATGGACGTACCAGTACTGAAAGATGAGTGTGTGTGATTATCAATATTATTCATATGACGCACGAATTCCAGATCAACATGGACGAATTGAAGGATACAAGCAGATATTTCTTACCCGCTGAATCATATATTCAAGTTAAAGGTGAACTTTTAATAGCAGATAATACTGAATACGCCGCTGATGCTAGTGCTGGTTTTGTCAGAATTAATATCAAGGTCACGTTTATTTTTTTTTGTCACATTGTTTATAAGACGCTAATTTTCTCTTTATTACAGCATCTTATTTAGTAATTTCTTCAGTTATCACATAATCTATAATAACCCTATGTAGTTGAGTTATTCGTCTGACGCGAGATACTGCAAGATAAACTAAGTTTGACCACTCGATCCGATCATCTACAATCCAGATATTTGTATCAGAGATAGTTAATCCCTGCGACTAATTAATGGTTATAGCGTATCCTAACGTCCACGGTGATTTATCTATATTCAATGGTTCAGGTAAAAGTGAAATTTTTTCTTTATGTAATGTAAATAATTTCTTCTGCAATTCATCACGAACTATCTTTCTACTTGCGGCTATCAAATCAGTGGGTCTCCATAAAGTAAAAAAAAATCATTTATGGTAATTTCTAAAATTACTTTACGCATTATCTCACATTGTATTTTATCTGGTTGCAGTCTGATTAATTCTTTAAACTCTTTCAGCAGTTCATCAATAGCTCTATGATCATCATGTATTTCTTCATAATAATCCACATTATTATTTAGCCATTCACACGGAGACTGTCCAACAAAGGGCGGTGGTTGACCATGATCGCCACACATAATCACAGCAGTATTTCTGGTCAATAACCACTCAAGAAATGTTTTTAGTGTTTGTAACGACACCGTGTCTATCTCGTCCCATACTATATACTTAGGTATATATTTTCCACCCATTCGCTCAGGAGTCCAATGGTCGCCACACTATCTAAAAAAGCTATGATACGTCCATATTGTATCCCTCGTTCTTTTATCTCTGGCGAGTTCATGTGTAGGTGTCAAAACGATCATATCTGAATTGTTGTTCATAAATAATTTAATCGCACGAGTTGTTTTACCTGACCCTCCACACCCATTAAGATAAACAGTCTTATGTCTAGCCACAGGATCGTACACAGAATGTGCAGATGACTCTGATATTTGATTATTATTTCTGTAATATATTTCCTTAATTTCAACGTCAGCAAATTCAGAATAACTGAGTATATTTTCTTGCTTTATCCTCCATGTCCCCCACTCACCATTACCGAGTAGCGGCTTTAATAAATCTTTATATTTTTTGTTTATATAAAATGAATCGTAGCGACTCTGACAGCGTCACGAGTATATCTATTTACCATCGATAGTAGATTTATAGAAACATAAGCTAGCATCAAAGATCTTAAATGAGTAAACTGTGGTGAGTCGCCCTCAATATGGCTCACAATATTACCTAGTTTGGTCGCATCCGATAAATAAGCATTACATCGCCGAAAATTCATTCACAAACATAAAACATAATCTATCAAGACCGTCTTGGTTATTTCTGCTCTTCGATTAATTTTAGGACTGGCCGAGATGTTGTGAATGAGAAATGTAGTTCGATCAGTCGTAGCTTCTTGGCCAATATTTGTTGCCTAAATAGTCAATGCGATCCCAATAGAAACTCTCCATACACAAAAAACAGAGTTATGATCACTAGGACTGATCTCGACGCTGCGAATGAAAAGTTATGAATGCATCGAACTTTTATTTCATTCATAACTTCTCAGTCAAACCAATTGTACAAATTGCCGAGTTGTCTGAACACTGGGGGGGGGGCACTCTGTACAGTCGCCGATGAGTATGAGCCTCTGCCTTCTGCCGATTTGCTATGCAGTTTCAAATAATATTTCGGCCGACCAGCTTGGCGGACATGTATTATATTGAGTGTCTAACAAAATAGTTCGAAGCACTTGATCACAACATGAAAAAAATGGCAAGAAAATTGCATGCACAGAATATATAAAAAATATAAAAAGGCAATGATTCGATTCGATTATCACTTTTTATATCCTTTATTTGCTCAGATTTCTTACTCAAATAAAATATTCTGATCCCTCAGACAAACGCCCACTTTGTGGGAAATACCCCTCCTCAACCTTATCGTTATCTAGAAGTGATCGCCGGCGGTGTAATTTGCCTGGAACGAGTAAATATCAATATAAAGTGTAAAACTTATGGGTGGAAAAAATAAAGATCTGAGCAGATATATAAAACAAAATAACACAAGCCCCATTTACAAATAAATAAAAAATTCAATCGAAATTCATACCAATAAAATTCAAAAACAAAAGTAATTATGCCTTACGATTGAAGATACATTTCTTCTTTCTGAATTAACTTATTCAAGTAATTTCAAATAAAAATTATAATTATACCAATAGCCGATCTGTTAAACGATAGAATTAATTTATCATTGAATCGAGTGAAAGATCGAAATGTATCGATTCTTAACCTGAGGTCTTCACTCAGTCCAAATTCTATAGCTACTGTTCCTTTTTACTTCATTGTGCCGGTAAGTCTGGGAATTCTCCTTCCTTTTCCCAATTCTTAAGTATCACAACCTTCGGCCCTTCCAAATGTTTATGCCTTTGGGTTTGTAATGCGTGAGGCCTATCGTCACGTCAGGTTAATATGACTCGTGAAGCTATTTCACCTTGTATTTTCATGTTCTTTCTTTTCATAAGTGTGCCTCGATTTTTCCATACAATTGTTTTCCCTGGATTATTTTACGATTGAATTTACTTCTTAAATCACTTAGTCTTCTTGCGTTCGTTTTCTCTTGTAGAAAAGCGTAAACTAATTTTCAAATTTGTTATTAGCACATTTAAACTGAGCGTTTTCATGTAAAACCACGCAACTCCCCCTTCACAGCGTGTCCAATGCAAATAAAATATTTTCTCGCCTGCTTTAGGCTCAAACAATGCCATTCGTCTGACAAACATGGATTACACAACTGATTCCTTGTAATTTTCAGAAATAACAGTTTTCCATACAGATCAGAAGTTGACCATTGTCCTATTCGGTTTAAACAACCGTAGCCTTAATTGACTATCACTAAACACGACATAGACTGTACCAATCCGTGTATTATGGCAACTTAAACGCGCTCAGGTACCCATAAATCTAATTAATCATACACGTGTCCAACTAAATGTTTTCTACAGAGATCGACAGAAAAATTTGCTCCATTACAAAAGCATTTGTTAATAAGGTGAGTTTCACTGATACGAGAGAACACAAATATAACTCCACCATTTTTGATCAGTTATGTTGGCCAGTATATGTTAATGAGATGTAATGTGTCTTCATTCGTCCTGGTGAGTTGCCTTGCCCCGACAAATAATCAACAATTTACCGAATAGCTATGCCATTTTATTCCGCTATACGTTGGCCCTTCTATATTGGTAGGAGTCCGCAATTCACTATAGTGGTCTTTTCTTGAATGGAAAATTAGTATGTTGATAAGCGTAGCTGGTTTCCGCTTACCTAAATTGTATCTACATGGATATTTTGCACACATCAATCTGAGAAAAATAAAAATACTCACCACGTGGAGCTCTCGCTTCCCTTGAATCAATTAAAACAATTTACACGCAAATACACGGTCAAGCGAAAGTAGGGGACATGGTATAAAACCTTACCTTCTATTTCGATAATAATATCTTCTCATTTATAACAATAAAAACTTGTTTTTACTGTTTAATATATTCAATATTTTGCAAACATTGACACCGTGCTTTATCATTTTTTAAAAATCTTTTAACGTTGCTTTGTCACTTGATCCAAATAGTGAGGCTATGTTTTTCTTGACGTCAGCATTCAATGAATTACGTGATGCAAACTATGTAGGAACAAAAATCGAATGCGATCGAAATTGATGCTTCGAATTTGGTGATCATATTAAACAAATCTTGATTAAAAATTAGACTGTTTTTAAATACTGACTCATCAATTCATTATTTTCCGCGTATTAAAGTTAAAGATTGTGTCAATTGCTATTTCTGAAGACAAAAAAGTCTGCTTATCTATATCCGGGTGGTGGGTTCAGTACTACCTCGCTAAAGTTTGCTAATTTATGTTTAATACTCCTAACAAATGTTGCTACCGCGTGGTTTTACCTTGTTTAGAATAGGGTATGATATTTCATCGACATCACAATTACTAGATGACATGTCATGGCTGACAAATAGCGGAAAGAACAATATGTGGCTATTGAACCAGATGATATCTTTTATTTCTTTGTGTCCTTTCGTAATGCACTCCGCTATATGAACTATTAGATTAGCTGAACACAACTCTGGTATCAGATGAAGCAGGGAACCAAACTGGTGGTTTCGGCGAATTACAAATTTTCCGATAGCGGAATACGCTCCTACATCAAACCGCAACATCATTCAGACCATCTGGGCTATTTTTGCCAGACCAAAATACGCATCGATTGACCTAGAAGTTGTAATCTGTCCAGACAACTAAAAGAGGGTGGGAAGTCAGAGAAAACCTTTTTCATACTCTCACCGCATCATCTAGTGCCTAAGAATCGTTAGCTTTGTTAGTGGTTTTAAAAGGATGAAATCTTCGAGTGCATTCGGAACTATATCGGCTATTTCTGCGAGACAAAAGTATGCCTCGGATATACGTCGGCGCGTTAATTTACGGAACTAAATATATATGGTTTGCCGAAAATTTCTCCATCAACTGGAAACGCAATCTAATTGGATCACATTGGATTTTTATACGATTGGATTGATTGTATGATTGACCGAGAAGGTGCGAATGACAAAAAAGAAAGAACAAAAGTTGGATCATTCGGTATAGCTCAGTCGATCCCAAGTCCGAATGGCAGATTACATTCGAGCTATGATTGGTGTAACTGACTTCGAAGTTTTAAATGGGGTTGGTTGACACCAACAGTCAAGACTGAGCACTTAAAATTGCATCTTTGTATAACTAGGCATTACATTCGTATTTCGAAAACCATCACACCATTTTCCTTCCATTAATGTCACCCACCTATCCGAATCCTACGAATAAATGGCTTGTTCCTAACATTTACAATATAATAACTATTTTCCATATTTAAGTACAACGAACTTATTATTATTATTATTATTATTATTATTATTATTATTATTATTATTATTATTATTATTATTCGAACCCGATAAGCAGAGGGAGCAGTGTTATTCTCTGCTAGTGGGTGTAGAGGAACCGCTAAAAGTAAAGTATTATTTATTTAACTGCGGTAGAAATTCTTTCTCTTTATGTCAGATTCGTGGTGTTTTTCTAACAAGTGCATTTACTCGTCATGCTTTTATAATATGTGTCTGCCTTCTCAGTTGATTTTGCTATTTGCTATTCAAATAATAGCAAACATTCTATAGAACAATATTTATAGTCACACACGGAACAGCCCGTGATTATCGGTTATATGGGTGTGGGTGTGCGGCTAGTTTATTTTATACATCAAATGTTCACACAAATCATAAAATTATTCACAACGCACATGCTTCTGATGCATGATGATAAGATGCATTTTCCACCTGCAACAATAACAGTAATCACAATGAAAACGATAATTATATCGATAATAATAATAATAATAATAATAATAATAATAATAATAATAATAATAATAATAATAATAATAATAATAGCAGTAATAATTGTTTACGTTGCTGTTGTTTTGGCATTTGATGTAACGGAAGTTACATAGATCAGTTAAACAAATGCAAAATTCTTAAAGTTATACAATATGTACCGAGATATTCTGATAACAGAGTGAAACTGAAAACCTATCGTATTTTTGACTGATGATTGTATCAATGCTCTTTTTTTTCATGAAACAGTCAGGATTTTGTATTCCCATATCATGTATTGAAGCTTGAGTATTTTACGAAATTACTTTTGCGAATAGTAAAGAATCTGAATAATCTGTTTCGTAAAACACTTAGCAATGTTCTATTCCATGGTCGGACGAAAAATAGAAGAAAAAGGGAGAGTTCGGACTCTCTCAAGATAAGGTGTCACTTATGATGGTGTAGATACGGTTACATCTTTTTGTGGGGAAAGCTTTGGCAACGAGAGGTAACGAAGATCGCTGTAAGAAATAGACACAACACTCTGAAACTTGAAGTCGCACTGTATTGATATTTAAAACTACATTCTAAAGATACAACATATAAATTTATTTATGTTGAAACTACAAACAATACATATTACAATAATAGTTCTTCCACAATCTACTACTTCATTTGTTTATTCATTTCTCTGCATTTTTGAATACAAGTGATTTAAATATTCAAAGAGCCTAAAATTCAATAACTGTAATAAATGTCATAATCATTTTTAAGAAATATATTTTATTCCATTTAATGTAAGATAACGACCTGGAAATGATCTGTGAGTGTTATACTTATTATTTAAAGAATATATATTTATTCGCAATCAAATTATAACATGAAGCTGGTAATTATTTCAAACAAATACTAATGAACATCGAAGCTGTAAAATATTTCATTACATTATGATTGTGGAAGAAGGGAACTCTCAATAATATTACATTATAAATACAATGAACATCAATTCAGTAAAATATCAAATCAGTAAAATATTTCATAGTAGAAAAAAAAGAAAACTCACTATTACATTATTGATAAAATAAAAAGAACTCAACTACTATAAAATCTTTTAACTTTTAAGAGTGAGTATAAAGCATAATTTTCTTACCTGTAAGAAATAGACACAACACACTCTGAAGCTTGAAGTCACACTGAGACTCACCAGCCCACAGCCCTTTTTTATATCTTGGAAACTGGCGATCATCAGTATACCACGTTTTCATTCAAGGTCAGAGGTCTATCTAATATACTATGCCTATGTTCTAAAAGTCACGCGTGTTCTTGCGTGATAGTCAAGGACAGCTTTAACCTTTTATCAAGTTTAGAGAGGAGGGGAGAGAAAGAGAGAGCATGCTTTTGACTGCCAAGGACGGTCTTTGCTCTCCATCAAGCTTACAAAGAGAAAGTGTGCATGCTCAGTAATTTTCCTAAGTGAACGACCTTCAGATCATACATTGTCTATAACCTTTTAGTTGTAAGTGGTCATTCACGTTCTGAACTTTTAACCCAACTAATTTTGTTGTTCTAGACTGACTATCAGTTGCTTTGTTCCAAGTATCACAACGCAATTAATAAGGGTTTATTGATTGAATTGTGAG
This sequence comes from Potamilus streckersoni, assembly GCA_016746295.1. NCBI lineage: Eukaryota > Metazoa > Mollusca > Bivalvia > Unionida > Unionidae > Potamilus > Potamilus streckersoni. Next base: position 31,380 of record JAEAOA010002271.1, on the reverse strand, counting down.
GCAGTAACGTTGTTCGTTGTCCGTTGCTGAACTATTGAACCAGGCTTATTAATTTGATTATAGCAGGCTTTTTCCATTACTAAGTCAAGTTGAGGAAACAAGGACAGAGTTTAATCTGAATTCATTTCAACGTTCTATTATGTTCAGGATATGAATTATTGATTGGGCCATGCTTCTTTTAGAATCCAAATCAATATTATAGTATTCTTTTCAAATTCGCAGCTTTTGTCTTTCAATAACTAGAGATATCAATTTATTCTACACAAATTAAATGTTATCGTTTCTTTCTTTTAAAATTGATATCTTGATAAGTAAATTGCCTCTGCATTATATACAAACATGACCACTATGTATAGAAACACTCAAATATGACATTGTGCATAGAAATACACATATATAATCATTATGCATAGAAATAAACAAATATGACTATTATGTATAGAATTACACAATTATGACCACTGTGTATATAAATATACATATATGACCATTGTGTTCAGAAATGCACAAATATGACCATTGTGTATAGAAATATACATGTATGACCATTGTGTGTAGAAATACACAAATATGACCATTGTGTATAGAAATATACATGTATGACCATTGTGTTCAGAAATGCACAAATATGACCATTGTGTATAGAAATATACATAAATGACCATTGTGTTCAGAAATACACAAATATGACCATTGTGTATAGAAATATACATGTATGACTATTGTGTGAAGAAAAAACCAAATATGACCATTGTGTATAGAAATATACATATATGACCATTGTGTTCAGAAATACACAAATATGACCATTGTGTATAGAAATATACATGTATGACCATTGTGTCAAGAAAAAAACAAATATGACCATTGTGTATAGAAATATACATGTATGGCCATTGTGTGAAGAAATACACAAGTATGACCATTGATGATAAAAATACGTAAATATGACCATTATCTAAATTCATAGTTATATTTCAATATCTACAACAATACTAGTTCCTTTTAGCGTTTCGTCTTTTTGCAAACATGCAGCAATTAATTTTTCAGACCAGAACGTTTCTACAAAGCCAAAGAAAATCTATTTTTGGAATATGCTTTTTGACATTAATTTACCAACACTGTAGTCTTAAATTTCACGAACACTACAGTTAATAATCTTTCCGCAACTATTTTGCCCCCAGAAAATATTATGTTCCACCAGAAAAATATTTAGGGAATTCGTACTCATCTATACATACATACATACATACATACATACATACATACATACATACATACATACATACATACATACATACATACATACATACATACATACATACATACATACATACAGTTGAGAGAGAGAGAGGCTAAAAAAGCAATCATTCGCATTTTCTTTTTTTAAAAAACAAAATGCCACACATCAAAACTTAATGGAACATTAATAGTATAGATAGTTGACCATGTTGTCTCACAGGTAGCTGATAATGTTGTCTCACCAACCCCTCCAGTATAGATAGTTGATGATGTTGTCCTCCTCCCCAGTATATGTTGTGTCACCCCCCCATACCCCCAAAACGTTAAAATTTTTCTCAGCGGATAAGTCATCTCTCCAAAATGTTCTATTAAGAAAAAAGAATATATATATATATATATATATATATATATATATATATATATATATATATATATATATATATATATAATGAACAAAACTTCAGTACGACATGTCGGATTCGATCTAACAAATAGATTTTGTAAAAGATTAAATTCAATCAAAGCAGCATCAACATAAACTGCCATAAAACCTAAACTAATAAGCGATTGTTTTAAAAAGGTGGGTTATCATACATCACCGAAATAAGGATCAGTATGGCTATTCGCGGTTGAAAATGATATTAAAATAGCGGGATGGGTAGATAATGAAATGATATTTATAGATAACATGGTCGATATATTATTTGATAAAGCCACAGAAAATTGCTTAAAACAATAAAAATACTTGTCCTCATAAAGGACTTCCTAAGATGAAGATGGTTATATACAATAATTATGTGCAATGGTTATGATAATATACAATGATTATATCTTAATTAAGGACAGCACAAAACACAGAATCTTAATTAAGGATGATTAATGGTTGTATACAATGAAGATGGTTATATACAATGAAGGTAATTTTTGATATATACAATGATTAAGGATGGTCATATATAACATGCTAGCTAGCAAGTTCATTCAAATTAATCGCCATGTGATCCCCTAAGGTGCCAAACAGCATCTTAGGAGGACTAGAAGAAATTGGAAAGACGAAACACACAAACTCCATGTGATCCCCTAAGGTGCCAAACAGCATCTTAGAAGGACTAGAGGTCACATATAAACTGATTGATTTTTGCGGACGGTACATATTATATATATATATATATATATATATATATATATATATATATATATATATATATATATATATATATATATAATATTTCTTGGAATAATATCACCCCTGTAGACAATTTTGCCTTTCACAAGATTCGAACCTTAAACGTTGGGATCATAGTTACAGCGCTCAACCAGCTGAGCTACGGAGCACTTTAAGTAAATATATTGTTATAGTTAATATATATTTAACAAAAACAGCATTATGAAAACTCGTAATTATGCATTATATTTTCTGCTTTAAAATGATATATTGAGAGTACATTAAAATGACAAAAATGGTAAAAGTATATATTTTGAAAATATATGATTTTTATTCTTGTACGTAAAAGGGATTTTCCAGAGCCAGCTGTATAAACATGACTGAAATTATTCTTGTACATAACACGGATTTTCAAATAACAGCTATTTAATTGCTTGGCTGGTGAAATTATAGCTTGTGTTACAACATGTAGCCGCGCTTTCTAATAACTTTTTCAATAACAAATATATCTTGTTCTGTTTTTTGAAGTTCCTGCTCGTAAAATCTGCCAGCTATAGGTTCACCTAGTAAGTCTTTCAACGAGTATGTAACTGGTATTGTTAATAGTACTTTATCAACAACAAATACTTCTTCGCTCCAGTTTGGAGTAAATCCCTTTTCAAAAGTTTTCTTGGTTAATGAAATTTTAATTTTATCGCCAACTCTAAATTTATGTCTGCGATATATGTTTTTGTTAGCTAGTATTGGATTTGCAAGCGCGTCATTTGGTGACATTTTCCTTTGGCCGTGCGAAAGGGTTCGGTGTTTCCTGTTATTATATTCTTCAACGATATTTTGTAAATTGTCGATGTATTTATTCGTGTCTTTTGCCGTCAAATATTTATGATCTTTTCTTCGTTAAGGGTGCGATTAAATCGTTCGACGGTAACACTTTTTCCCTCATTTCCAGTAACGTATTTTTAATGTCATTTTGTTCCAAAAACTGCGTGAACTTTTTGTTAAAAAAACCTCTTCTCTGTGATCAGTTCAGATCTTGTTTGGTTTTCATTTTGTTGTTGTCATTATGTGCTTTAGCGCGTCAATCATACTTACTAAAAACATAAACAACATTAAAAAAGTATTTCTTTGAAGTGCCATCAGCGCCAACGTTAAACTGAGATAGATTTGACATATCAACTAAATCTATCGCCCAAATATCAACGGAATTTGCCACAACCTTTTTTCAGGTCTGTGTAGTTCGAATGCAAGCGATGCTGGGTCATTATATAATTATTTCTTACCGAGTCCAGACCCTTCGAGTCCGAGTTTATATTTTGCTCCAATAATACCCTGTACCAACCGTCTGTCGACACGCTCTCGCATATTTTCTGGTTTCCTTTCGCGAAGTTTGTCTAACATTACTTTGTCGCAGTTGTGTTTTGTTTCGCCACTAGGTTGCTCAATATCTCTGTAGCAGATATCATGACGCATCGCTATTGCGTCAACCTGATTATATGGTTCTTTTCATGGCAGTGGATTATCATTTTCGTCAAGTTGTTCATCAAGCGGATTCTACGGACCGGTATATTTCTGACCTGGTAATGTCCAAGCGCCTTTCGGTTTCAGCAGTTTTCCAACTAATTTATGTATATCTATTCCCGTTCCAATTATTTTTCTGTTGTTGCATTTCTGGCAATACGTCACAATTTTATTTTGTTCGAGACATAAATCTCTATCGCAATCGCAGTTGCATTTCATTATTAATTTAGTCGTCTACTAAAATAACATCAGGACAACCCGCCCCGGCTTCTGCTGCTGCAAAAACATACTTTCTCTTTTTCCGCAGATTGCGCAAATATTTTTTAGCATTATTCTTTTCATCGTTCTTTCCGTTTTTTAGTCTTTTTCTGTTTTAGTTTTACACTTGAGATAGTATGTTGACATTGTTGTATCAAGGAGTTTAGACAAAATTAATCGTAATTTAATCATTAGCGTGAGAGGGTTGCTTGTCAAATTGCAAAATTAAATTTTAAAAATCTGGATTTTTGGTCATCTGCTTAATGAACATTATGCAATAATATTTACACGCGGAAGTTCCAACTGGTTGAATCTGGTTAAAAGAATAATTTATTATGTTGTTTTTGCTTATATATCTTTTTACCGCGTCACTTGGTGGAATTCTGAACGAGTCGAAATAGTTATCAAAAATAGCTACCCAATGTGTACCAGATCCATCATTAAAATCTTGTATATTTATAACACACGATGTCACTTGTTTTGATTGAATCGCTGTAAGCTCATCTTTAGAATAAACTCCGTGAAAATGTTTTACTTTTTTAAGTTGATTAAGTATATCAAAATTACTTAACGCCTTGTTCCAGGTAGCATTAGTACTCGTTCTCGTCCTAACACACCCAGTAATAGACTTCCCGCTAATCATGCCAGTAATGGAGCTATTGAAAGAAATCCACCTGTCCTTTTTTCGTCGTTTTTCTTTTCGTAGTGGTTTTTTTTTTTTGCACAGCTTTTTGTTTAGGGATTATATCTAATCTTTAGACAAAAATTTTCCTTATTCCAATGCCGGAAACACCACTACTTTTGATTGCCTTTTCTGATGTTCCATGTACAGCTCCTGACGCCGCTGCTATCCCTAATGTACCTAACACTGGTAAAATTTTAGGCAGTAATGTTTTTACTATTACTGATGGTACAGGACCGAAAAACACGCCATGTTTGGACATCGCGGTTTTTTGTGCAGGGCTCAAATTTAAAACGAAAGTTTTTTTTGCGATCGTATTTAAACGTTTGATTTTTGGTTAACAATAGTTTTGTTAAAGTCCCCAAAGCACTCGGGTTGATCTTCAGTGAAACCGGCCTCCGTTCGCAACAGCAGCTGATAATTTTTTAACCTGGCCATCGGTTAAATGTATTTTTATTATGATATATTTTGTCATCTGCATTAGGTTGTGTTATATATAGATTATTGCAAGCTGTAGTAAGTGAAACTCTAAAAGCGTTTGCGTTAGCAGCTGCATCTGGTGCTTCTATATCTAGCGCTGCAGCATTAGCAATAAGAAAATTTCTCACAATTACAAGATCTGCAGAAGCATCAGCCCCATGTGTCACATAAAAATTCTGTATAAAAATTCGCATGATTCAGCTAAGCCATTTCCAGTATCATTAAACCACATCATATTAGTTGCGACGGATCTGGAGTAATCATCAGAAAATGAAACGATATTTAAGATCGTACTAGCAACTTGTAAGTGATTTGAAATATCTTCTACATTTTGATTGGCCAGCTGATATCGAGCACTTCTAAATAAACACCAACCATTATTTATAAGAGTAACTTCTATTCCACCTGCAATTGTAACAGGCGGATTAGCTATTGTCATAATTTGACCACGTACTTCTAACATTGTTTTGTGAGGTAGTAGAAATACGTCCTCGTCTCTGTTATTAAATGTTCTAACGCCAGCTTTATTAGGTTCGTTAGAATTTTCATCGAGATACTCAACATACTCAAATTCTGTTGCTGCATCGTCTATGTCATAAGTTTCTGCAAAATCAAGATAATTTTTCACAGACATTTGTTTTTATTTTATTAGATTATATAAAATTATTGCGGCGTTGTAACTTTAGATAACAATTTTTTTTATAATCTGTTCACCTTTTGGTGATAAGTTTTTTCGTTGTTGTTATCATCGCTCGTTGTGTTTCTTTTGTTGGTGCGATTACCGAAATAACTTGTTTGATTGCGTCTTGCGTCTTCGGTTCGCCTTTTATTTTATCAGATAGTTTTTGTCCTACAGCAGTTCTAGCAGGAGTTGCAGCTCCAGTTGCAAAAGCTTTACCCGCGTCAAGTACAATTGGTGCAACATTACGAGCTAGTCCTGGAGCAATTTCAACAATTTTAGTAAACATATTTCCAAAAAATCCTCCTACTATTTTTCTTCGATAAACCTTTTATTGCTTCATTATTTCTGAGGTAGTATAATTTTGTTGTCAATCACTAAGTGATTGCGTGTAGGTGTAGATAATAAGTAACTACCTCGTTGTTCAGATCCAACTGCCGACCTGATTGATCTGTCAATTGCATACTTATCTCACTTATCTGATTTTCAACATTTATCGGATAGTAAATAATATGACGAGGATCGATTTGCATGAGAGACCCTAGTGGAACTTTTGCTGAAAAACTATATATAGTCTGACTTTTGCTACCTTTAGCTGAATAAGAACCAGATGCAATCGAACAATTTACCAATATTGTGTTCACATCAGTTATATTTACTTCACCATCATATGTGGTAGGATCTGAAGCACTAATATAATTTTGATGTTTAAATCCTATCAATGATGCAGTGCTTATTGGTGATACAAAGCTAGCTATAAGACTATTTTTAAAGTAATTCTAGCTCGCAATGTATTTTAATTCGATGCTAGCTCAAAATCATCTGCATTTCCTTTTTTTCCGTTATAAGTTCTTTTATTGTTTTATTTAGGTCGGTTATGTTATAAGCGCCTTGCGGTATTTTAAATGATGGAAAAGGCCTAATAAAAGTTTTATGTATATTAGCCTTAGGTTCTAGCTTGCGAATTTCATTTACTTTTTCATCAGCATCTTCAATATTCACCTCAGCAACCTTTTCATCGATTTTGTAAATTATGGTTTTATCTCTCCGAGTGAAGTCAGAGGGATAATTAAATCCAAACTCATAATTGATACCGGTCTTAACATTTAGCATGGCATTCCAACAAGTACATGAAATTAATCCAATTTCGTATTGTTTATCACGATCTAGTTCTATTGGTGGATTATACTTTACTGAAAAGTTCGCGATATCTTTATCAGATTGACTAGGGTCAAGTAATAGCGCTGATATTTATTATTATATTTTTATAAAATTAAGTCGCCGCAATTAAATCGCGGTGCAAATTACCTATTTTCAATACAAAATCGAAACATTTTACTCTTGTTATTCGCTAACTTATCGCATAAGAACAAGTAGTATCTTTGTACCGTTTCTTAACGGTACAGTTCAATAAATTTATCTTTTGTTACTTCGCCGCATTGCTCGTTCGCGATATTTCTAACATCAATATTGTCAAGTCCAGGAAATAATATAAAACAGCCAGTATTTCGCCTAATAAACCTGTCGACACTATATCGTTGAGCGAGATAAATAGAATTACATTTCTTATTTCACGATAGCGAAAAATACCTGATCTTATTCATTTCCTCGTTGTTTAGCGGAATATCATCAAAAACAACTATTTTGTGTTCGTACGAATAAAGTTGATTAACTGTAATAAGTTCTTCTAGTTGCTTGATAATAAAGAAATCTTCGCCAGTCTCAAGGTCGTCACGAAGTTTGTCATTATAATTGTTAAGTAGCTCGTACATATCATGTTGCGGATTAATTGTGTAAATATAAACTCGATCGTAGTTAAAATTATCTCCTAAAATTAAATTCATTAGCAAATTTATTTTGCCAGATCCAGTTTTACAAACAATAAGATAATGACAATCTGGAAGCTCATTGTTATGTTTATGTTTTACCAAACGTTCTGTGTCAAAGTTTAATATCGACGAATTTGCCATTACTATTATGGTATATAATTTTGTCAAGTAGTATATAAGTAATGAGTTTTTATTCAAAATTTGGAACATTATTAGGAGATTCAGCGCCTGCTAGGCAAGGTGACTTGTCTAAATACGCAACTCTCGAAAAAGTGAAATTACTAATTTGTTAAATATCACAAGTGTTGATCAAAATGAAGTTATTTTTTCAGATAAAGAAGAACGATTAAAAACGAGCGATAAACAATTATCAGATGTACTTGTGCGAAATCCCACCGCGATTGTTAATAATATATATACTTTTGCTGATGAAGGTAAAATACAAGATTGTTTTAAGTTCGAGGGGCCCCGAGTGGCCGAGTGGTCTAAAGCGCTGTCCGTTACGGATCACTGCCATCTCACCTCTGTCTGCGTAGGTTCAAGTCTAGGATTCGGCGAATGTGGATATGTGAGAAAGCTTGCCAGTAGCTTCTCGTGGGTCAGTGGTTCTTTCCGGTGATTTTCCGGTTTCTTCCTCCACCATTAATACTGGCCGCCATGAATAGCCTATCATGTGCTGAAAAATGGCGTTAAGCCCAACAACAACAACAACAACAACAATCTTTTAAGTTCGTTAACGATTATGATTAGAAAGCTGGCGATGTATTTACTGTTTACATACTAATGTCTGGAAAAAAATTACAAATCTTGGAAACCCAGTCGGAGATTCAGCAACAAAAAATACGTCGATGATCAAGGATCTAAGTACGTTTCAGTGGGAGGTGGTATCATGTTTGCATTTCTCAATATGATCAATAATGTTATTACTAATCTCAGAACACCAGAAACAGATTTGGACGCTGCAACTAAAGAATATGTCGACGATAAGGAAATTCCAATAACGACTTCGTTAATGACAATCAATGATGAAATTGCTGCATTTAGAACTGAGTTTTCTAATCACATATGTACATTTCTAAATTTTCGTAGAAACATAAACAGAACCACAAATGAATTTTTTTGGAACTCCACCGACTATTTTTTATTAATCTCGCTGACATTAACGCAAAACTTAACGATATTATTAGTGGCATTCCTAATATTGTTCAGAAAACTGATCTGATTAAAAATTCATCACGAACAAATTAAAAATATTGTGTACACACATTCGCATCAGGAAAAGAAACATGGAACTGTATCTATTGTGTTAAAGATATCGAAGAAACATTTATGTTGAAGCGGATAATAAAAAGTTAACCGCAGCTACTTACTGGTGGTGTAATAAGTTTGTAGCTGAAACTCCCGAATTGGTTACATAAAATATCTAAACAATTATTATAAAATAAAAAATAATATCAACTTTAATCATATTTCAGAAAACATTCCAAAACAAGATGTTGACGCTCTAATACAATATCACTGATACCATCATAAAAATCTTTGGTGCATCAAAAAATGTTATGAATACTACACCAAAATACTTCATGTAATATCATATCTACCGCTGTTAATGACCAGTTCAGGTATGATTTCAAGTGGCGCATCATTATATCCGTTTTTGTTTATAATATCTGGTGTCAGTGTTTCTCTTGCAGCAGTGTGTAAAAAAGTTGAGCCTCTACTTACGACTAAAAGAAATGCTTGCAAAACAGCAAGTTTAACTTATAAAAATTTACTTCATCAAATTCTATTCTATTTGCGTGGTATAAACTATGATATGGATGAATTAATACGCGAGTTTCGTATTATTGATAGTATATTAACAAATGTTCTGCCAATGAGAGTCAGCAAATACGAAAACTAATATAATAAAAAAATAGATGTTTAATTTTCAGCAGCTTTATCAAAGAATATATCGACCATATTATCTATAAATGTCATCACATCATCTGCCGATCCCGCAATTCTGATATCATTTTCAACTGCGAATAGCCATACTGATCCATATTTCGGTGATGTATGATAACCCACCTTTTTAATGCAATCGCTTATTATTTTAGGTTTTATGCCAGTATATGCTGACGCTGCTTTGATTGAATTGAATCTTTTACAAAATCTATCGTTAGATCGAATCCGACATGTCGTACATTATGTATATTTTATTTGTTTAATATAACATTTTGGAGAGATAACCCATCCACTGACAAACATTTTAACGTTTTGGGGGGCCTGTGAGACAACATAAACTGGGGAAAGGGTAGAGGGGTTGGTGAGACAACATTATCAACTACCTGCGAGACAACATCATAAACTATCAATATTACTACATTATTGTTAATGTTGTTATATACCAAGTGTTAACAGAGACTTCTGCTAGATGATAGCGACGACGACGACGATTGCGACATGCCCGAACTAATGATGAAAAACTGACAACTGTGTTATGTTATTGTTGTTATAGGGTTTAACGCCATTTTCAGCACAAGACAGGCTATGCATAATGGCCATTATTAATGGTGGAAGAAGAACCCGAGAAAAACCGGGAAAGAACACCCGAAGCTACGGGCAAGGTTTCTCACATACTCACTTTGGCCGATCTTGAGACTCAAACCCCACGCATACAGAGGTGAGATGGCAGTGATCCGTAATGTTGAGCCCTTTAGACCACTCGGCCACTCGGGGCCCCTGTGTTATGTTTCAGAATTAACTGGAAACATTATTTTGCTGTTATGATGTGTCATATACTGCTAGTGTATAAATTATTACTTATTTCCATGTGTTTCGTAGTTTATACGTTGTTCAAAAAAGAAGTGTAAATAGGCTGTAGACATTTTTAGCTGTCCTTCACGTTACTGCATTTCCCTGTCCACCTAACACACTTCTATGTTTGTATATTGTACCTGACGCACCTCCAGATCGCTTTGGAGAGACGTGAGTGTAATTATAGCGAAATATCTTATGCTCGTAGGAACTAGAGGTGAGGGGATGGCATGACAAGCAGGACTCTTATTTCTCCACATATACAATAGTACAAATCCAGAGGTTGGCCGCTAGAACTTTGGTAATAAACCCACAAATTTCACTCAAAGAATATTCTGATTTAAAGATCTTCTAAATGACCTCCCGGAACATTCTTGTTTTGAAATACAGACGTGCACATTTATTATTGTAACGAGGAAACCCCATGGACTTCAATTTTTCGTTCCGTTCTTTAATATTTCTTTTCGTTAAAGTTTATAATGTTATTTTGAATACTTGGTTAGTCTGGTCACCTGCTTAGTATGCTCCCTGCGATGCACTCCGCTATACGGCCATAGTACAAAATTAATTTCACTATATATTCTCTACATTTGTTTCTCAGTACTGAACTTTCCGCTGTGTGACAATCAATACAAATCATATGTTAATCTAAAAAACCTTCAAAGATGACTTTACGGTTTAGTTCTTGTCAAGGGTTGACCTGCATTTTTTTGAGAGGCTGAATTGTAAACAAAACACCAGGCAACGGAACACAGAATTCACTTCCGGATCATCACCATGACCTTATTACTCAATGTGCACTGTCGCCAAAATACACACAGACAACCACACCATAAGCTCACATTTTAAAGAATAAACAATTGCCTTTAAATCCTTACCAAGAATGCCAAAAGCTGACTCTAGTATCACCACCAAATTTAGACCGGAAAAAGTGATCTAAAAATAGGCTGGGACTACATTCCTGGGTACTGAACCGGGTTTTATTAATTGTGTACTGATTCCTGAAAGGGTCAATGTTTTTGTCAAACTTTTTTTGCATGCCACTACTATTTCAACTTCATACATAAAGTCTTTTGAAATTTCCTTGCAAGCAAAACATGCGACAGCTATCAGAAAGTGTTAGTGCTGGTGTTCTATAGGGATCCAATTGTTCTTAAGAAACCAAAACTAAATTTGCTATATCTTCCTTAATTATAGGAATTTTTCAATGAGGTAAAAACCTAATTGTAATACTTGATAAGGCCTGTCTGAAAATATTCTTGAAATTAAAAAATATTGATATATTAAATTTTAATCAAAATTTAAATAAATATATAAATTTTAAAAACTATTTATTTTACAAAAATTAAATTTTCATACAAGTTATGACATTCAGTTTCACAAATTTAAGGAGGAAAAGTTGATTAATGAATGGTGTTTAAAACAAATGGTAGTTTAGGTCTGTACAACTGATAATAATAATCCCAGGGGTACTGAAGCATGATAGCTCACAATGATTTGACAGCAAATTGCAACATGCCTATCCAGATGCATATAGGTGTAAATACTAAAGAAACAATGACAGGTGCTATGTTCCACATTTATTGTTTAAGGTACTTGGGCAGTTGTTTGTATAACTAATAACCCACTCAAATTTAAAGTTTTGATGGGACCACTACCATGTTTTATAGCAAATATGCATTCCATTTTAATGCCGATAACTAAAAAAGTCAACTATGCAATATGAAAATACAGTTTCAGGGAAGTTCCACCTTACTGAAAAATAATGTGAATCTCTGTCATGAAGATCTAAGCCATGTCTTTGAGATGCTGTATAACAGTGTACTAATATGAACTCATCTTGGTCACTTATAGCAGCAAACTGCACATGTTCTTATGAGACCTTGCTATCACCATTGGACTACTGGAGAGCTTCCAAAATGATACAACTGTAATACTTTGTTCCAGATACCAGGCTAGACCTGAAAAGATATAACATGTTTCACTTAATTCTAAAAAAACAGAAAGATGTAGGCAAATGAAGTTAAAATGTGTTAGAAATGGTGATTTCAAAATAACATTAAGGTTGCAAATAGGGTTAAAAAAGGTAAACTTGATAGAGTAACACTCAAAGATGTGAAGCAATGGGCATGTATTAAAGTGATAAATGCATCCTAAAAATAGATGAAGTTTCTACATGCATATTTAGCCATTTACAGGTTAAATAACTAATCAGGTAGAGAATGTATCATAAAGTTTAAGGCAATGTTGGAACGGTGAGGTTTGATCATTGGTGCAAACATTGATACATACCAGTATAGTGGAAAGTCAAATGACAATGTACCAAATTAAAATTTATTACTATATGCAATCCTATTCATGAAGGAAAAACAATTTTAGATATTGCAAGTGAATATAGCAAAATGTGACCACACAGATCAACTATAGGTACCAATAGTTCCTATATCATCAACTAAATGTGAAATTTTCATTCTGAAATCTTGTAAACAAGGATGGATATTTGCATGTGTAGGACATATGCAATGTACTTGGTAACATCACATGTGCAAACATGATTCAAATAATCTGTTTAAACATCTTTAGTCTATTTTTAAGAGTCTTGGCTACCAAGTTATTAAGTTCAATGATTCAATGGAATCAGATATCAGCTGATGCTGCAATACCGCCCTCTGTCAAAGTACTAAATTGAAATGTGTTACCATACAGAGGCATATTCATGATGAAAATAACATCTTGGGATATTTTAAGTGCACACAGTCAAAACTGAGCCTTACAGATTCACTATAGGTACTATGTCAGCCTAACAATGTCAACTTTTGATTCCAAACATTACAAAATATATGCATATTTGTTCATGTTAGCTATGTAACCATCTTAGGATCAGTTGTAGAAAGTTAAATTCAAATAATCTGTTTGAATATTACTTATGTAATCTTTAAAGTGTCAGATAACAAATATTATTAGTCATTAATAATGCATAAGGCAAAATGGATCATGAGAATTCTCACAATATCATCTGGGTTACAATGCCGCACTACATCAATCAACATCTTAAAGAAACTGAACACTAAAATGGAATGCATTCTGTGTTCAACTTACATCATTTTGCTGTTTTCTTACATGCAATGGTAAATATACCTGGGTAAAGTATATTTTACCCCCTCTGACCTGTATTTCATTCTCTGACAGCTTAATATGATTTTGTGGAGAACTTAAACAGGTTCTAGTGTAAAGTCTTCATCTCTGTCCTCTCACTAAATACCCTATAACTATGTTTATAAACAATTACTGATAGCTATACAAGCAGATATGTGTTACTCTGGAAGTCACCCCATCATAAACACATAAATTAACTGTTTGGACCCCAAATAAATAGTTTCAATGACCTAAAGGTACAAAGCAAAGTAGAATTTTGTCTTCATGCATTTTAAATGTGGGTCTCATTTTGACTAATAAAGATATTTTCTCTGATCAAATTTGACAAATATCCATCATTTGAGCTTGTATATGGTGTAGGAGTATATATATGCTGATATATTTTCATATCATTCCAAATAAATATTATATATGTGTATACTTGGTGGAAAATTTTTATTTTTAATTGTTTTTTAAATTTCATTTAAATTTTTAAAATTAAAATTATTTTTTTTATTTTTAATTTCACTTTTATATTTTTAAAGTCAATATACATAATCTTTTAAAATTTCATGTGTATGTCATTAATAATAAAATTTTTTTATCAGTTTCAAGTTTTTACTGACAGGCCATAGTACACAATTAATTTCACTATATATTCTCTACATTTGTTTCTCAGTACTGAACTTTCCACTGTGTGACAATCAATACAAATCTTATGTTATCTAAAAAATCTTCAAAGATGACATTACGGTTTAGTTCTTGTCAAGGGTTGACCTGCATTTTTTTGAGAGGCTGAATTGTAAACAAAACACCAGGCAACGGAACACAGAATTCACTTCCGGATCATCACCATGACCTTATTACTCAATGTGCACTGTCGCCAAAATACACAAAGACAACCACACCATAAGCTCACATTTTAAAGAATAAACAATTGCCTTTAAATCCTTACCAAGAATGCCAAAAGCTGACTCTAGTACCACCACCAAATTTAGACCGGAAAAAGTGATCTAAAACTAGACTGGGACTACATTCCTGGGTACTGAACCGGATTTTATTAATTGTGTACTGATTCCTGAAAGGGTCAATGTTTTTGTCAAACATTTTTTGCATGCCACTACTATTTCAACTTCATACATAAAGTCTTTTGAAATTTCCTTGCAAGCAAAACAAGTGACAGCTATCAGAAAGTGTGTAGTGCTGGTGTTCTATAGGGATCCAATTGTTCTTAAGAAACCAAAACTAAATTTGCTATATCTTCCTTAATTATAGGAATTTTTCAATGAGGTAAAAACCTAATTGTAATACTTGATAAGGCCTGTCTGAAAATATTCTTGAAATTAAAAAATATTGATATATTAAATTTTAATAAAAATTTAAATAAATATATAAATTTTAAAAACTATTTATTTTACAAAAATTAAATTTTCATACAAGTTATGACATTCAGTTTCACAAATTTAAGGAGGAAAAGTTGATTAATGAATGGTGTTTAAAACAAATGGTAGTTTAGGTCTGTACAACTGATAATATTAATCCCAGGGGTACTGAAGCATGATAGCTCACAATGATTTGATAGCAAATTGCAACATGCCTATCCAGATGCATATAGGTGTACATACTAAAGAAACAATGACAGGTGCTATGTTCCACATTTATTGTTTAAGGTACTTGGGCAGTTGTTTGTATAACTAATAACCCACTCAAATTTAAAGTTTTGATGGGACCACTACCATGTTTTATAGCAAATATGCATTCCATTTTAATGCCGATAACTAAAAAAGTCAACTATGCAATATGAAAATACAGTTTCAGGGAAGTTCCACCTTACTGAAAAATAATGTGAATCTCTATCATGAAGATCTAAGCCATGTCTTTGAGATGCTATATAACAGTGTACTAATATGAACTCATCTTGGTCACTTATAGCAGCAAACTGCACATGTTCTTATGAGACCTTGCTATCACCATTGGACTACTGGAGAGCTTCCAAAATGATACAACTGTAATACTTTGTTCCAGATACCAGGCTAGACCTGAAAAGATATAACATGTTTCACTTAATTCTAAAAAAACAGAAAGATGTAGGCAAATGAAGTTAAAATGTGTTAGAAATGGTGATTTCAAAATAACATTAAGGTTGCAAATAGGGTTAAAAAAGGTAAACTTGATAGAGTAACACTCAAAGATGTGAAGCAATGGGCATGTATTAAAGTGATAAATGCATCCTAAAAATAGATGAAGTTTCTACAAGCATATTTAGCCATTTACAGGTTAAATAACTAATCAGGTAGAGAATGATCATAAAGTTTAAGGCAATGTTGGAACGGTGAGGTTTGATCATTGGTGCATACATTGATACATACCAGTATAGTGGAAAGTCAAATGACAATGTACCAAATTAAAATTTATTACTATATGCAATCCTATTCATGAAGGAAAAACAATTTTAGATATTGCAAGTGAATATAGCAAAATGTGACCACACAGATCAACTATAGGTACCAATAGTTCCTATATCATCAACTAAATGTGAAATTTTCATTCTGAAATCTTGTAAACAAGGATGGATATTTGCATGTGTAGGACATATGCAATGTACTTGGTAACATCACATGTGCAAACATGATTCAAATAATCTGTTTAAACATCTTTAGTCTATTTTTAAGAGTCTTGGCTACCAAGTTATTAAGTTCAATGATTCAATGGAATCAGATATCAGCTGATGCTGCAATACCGCCCTCTGTCAAAGTACTAAATTGAAATGTGTTACCATACAGAGGCATATTCATGATGAAAATAACATCTTGGGATATTTTAAGTGCACACAGTCAAAACTTAGCCTTACAGATTCACTATAGGTACTATGTCAGCCTAACAATGTCAACTTTTGATTCCAAACATTACAAAATATATGCATATTTGTTCATGTCAGCTATGTAACCATCTTAGGATCAGTTGTAGAAAGTTAAATTCAAATAATCTGTTTGAATATTACTTATGTAATCTTTAAAGTGTCAGATAACAAATATTATTAGTCATTAATAATGCATAAAGCAAAATGGATCATGAGAATTCTCACAATATCATCTGGGTCACAATGCCACACTACATCAATCAACATCTTAAAGAAACTGAACACTAAAATGGAATGCATTCTGTGTTCAACTTACATCATTTTGCTGTTTTCTTACATGCAATGGTAAATATACCTGGGTAAAGTATATTTTACCCCCTCTGACCTGTATTTCATTCTCTGACAGCTTAATATGATTTTGTGGAGAACTTAAACAGGTTCTAGTATAAAGTCTTCATCTCTGTCCTCTCACTAAATTCTCTATAACTATGTTTATAAACAATTACTGATAGCTATACAAGCAGATATGTGTTACTCTGGAAGTCACCCCATCATAAACACAAATTAACTGTTTGGACCCCAAATAAATAGTTTCAATGACCTAAAGGTACAAAGCAAAGTAGAATTTTGTCTTCATGCATTTTAAATGTGGGTCTCATTTTGACTAATAAAGATATTTTCTCTGATCAAATTTGACAAATATCCATCATTTGAGCTTGTATATGGTGTAGGAGTATATATATGCTTATATTTAATATCATTCCAAAAAATATTATATATGTGTATACTTGGTGGAAAATTTTTATTTTTAATTGTTTTTTAAATTTCATTTAAATTTTTAAAATTAAAATTATTTTTTTATTTTTAATTTCACTTTTATATTTTTAAAGTCAATATACATAACCTATTAAAATTTCATGTGTATGTCATTAATAATAAAAATTTTATATCAGTTTCAAGTTTTTACTGACAGGCCATAGTACACAATTAATTTCACTATATATTCTCTACATTTGTTTCTCAGTACTGAACTTTCCACTGTGTGACAATCAATACAAATCTTATGTTATCTAAAAAATATTCAAAGATGACATTACGGTTTAGTTCTTGTCAAGGGTTGACCTGCATTTTTTTGAGAGGCTGAATTGTAAACAAAACACCAGGCAACGGAACACAGAATTCACTTCCGGATCATCACCATGACCTTATTACTCAATGTGCACTGTCGCCAAAATACACACAGACAACCACACCATAAGCTCACATTTTAAAGAATAAACAATTGCCTTTAAATCCTTACCAAGAATGCCAAAAGCTGACTCTAGTACCACCACCAAATTTAGACCGGAAAAAGTGATCTAAAAATAGACTGGGACTACATTCCTGGGTACTGAACCAGATTTTATTAATTGTGTACTGATTCCTGAAAGGGTCAATGTTTTTGTCAAACTTTTTTTGCATGCCACTACTATTTCAACTTCATACATAAAGTCTTTTGAAATTTCCTTGCAAGCAAAACATGTGACAGCTATCAGAAAGTGTGTAGTGCTGGTGTTCTATAGGGATCCAATTGTTCTTAAGAAACCAAAACTAAATTTGCTATATCTTCCTTAATTATAGGAATTTTTCAATGAGGTAAAAACCTAATTGTAATACTTGATAAGGCCTGTCTGAAAATATTCTTGAAATTAAAAAATATTGATATATTAAATTTTAATAAAAATTTAAATAAATATATAAATTTTAAAAACTATTTATTTTACAAAAATTAAATTTTCATACAAGTTATGACATTCAGTTTCACAAATTTAAGGAGGAAAAGTTGATTAATGAATGGTGTTTAAAACAAATGGTAGTTTAGGACTGAAGCATGATAGCTCACAATGATTTGACAGCAAATTGCAACATGCCTATCCAGATGCATATAGGTGTAAATACTAAAGAAACAATGACAGGTGCTATGTTCCACATTTATTGTTTAAGGTACTTGGGCAGTTGTTTGTATAACTAATAACCCACTCAAATTTAAAGTTTTGATGGGACCACTACCATGTTTTATAGCAAATATGCATTCCATTTTAATGCCGATAACTAAAAAAGTCAACTATGCAATATGAAAATACAGTTTCAGGGAAGTTCCACCTTACTGAAAAATAATGTGAATCTCTGTCATGAAGATCTAAGCCATGTCTTTGAGATGCTGTATAACAGTGTACTAATATGAACTCATCTTGGTCACTTATAGCAGCAGACTGCACATGTTCTTATGAGACCTTGCTATCACCATTGGACTACTGGAGAGCTTCCAAAATGATACAACTGTAATACTTTGTTCCAGATACCAGGCTAGACCTGAAAAGATAGTAGGCAAATGAAGTTAAAATGTGTTAGAAATGGTGATTTCAAAATAACATTAAGGTTGCAAATAGGGTTAAAAAAGGTAAACTTGATAGAGTAACACTCAAAGATGTGAAGCAATGGGCATGTATTAAAGTGATAAATGCATCCTAAAAATAGATGAAGTTTCTACAAGCATATTTAGCCATTTACAGGTTAAATAACTAATCAGGTAGAGAATGATCATAAAGTTTAAGGCAATGTTGGAACGGTGAGGTTTGATCATTGGTGCAAACATTGATACATACCAGTATAGTGGAAAGTCAAATGACAATGTACCAAATTAAAATTTATTACTATATGCAATCCTATTCATGAAGGAAAAACAATTTTAGATATTGCAAGTGAATATAGCAAAATGTGACCACACAGATCAACTATAGGTACCAATAGTTCCTATATCATCAACTAAATGTGAAATTTTCATTCTGAAATCTTGCAAACATGATTCAAATAATCTGTTTGAACATCTTTAGTCTATTTTTAAGAGTCTTGGCTACCAAGTTATTAAGTTCAATGATTCAATGATTCAATGGAATCAGATATCAGCTGATGCTGCAATACCGCCCTCTGTCAAAGTACTAAATTGAAATGTGTTACCATACAGAGGCATATTCATGATGAAAATAACATCTTGGGATATTTTAAGTGCACACAGTCAAAACTGAGCCTTACAGATTCACTATAGGTACTATGTCAGCCTAACAATGTCAACTTTTGATTCCAAACATTACAAAATATATGCATATTTGTTCATGTTAGCTATGTAACCATCTTAGGATCAGTTGTAGAAAGTTAAATTCAAATAATCTGTTTGAATATTACTTATGTAATCTTTAAAGTGTCAGATAACAAATATTATTAGTCATTAATAATGCATAAGGCAAAATGGATCATGAGAATTCTCACAATATCATCTGGGTTACAATGCTGAACACTAAAATGGAATGCATTCTGTGTTCAACTTACATCATTTTGCTGTTTTCTTACATGCAATGGTAAATATACCTGGGTAAAGTATATTTTACCCCCTCTGACCTGTATTTCATTCTCTGACAGCTTAATATGATTTTGTGGAGAACTTAAACAGGTTCTAGTATAAAGTCTTCATCTCTGTCCTCTCACTAAATACCCTATAACTATGTTTATAAACAATTACTGATAGCTATACAAGCAGATATGTGTTACTCTGGAAGTCACCCCATCATAAACACATAAATTAACTGTTTGGACCCCAAATAAATAGTTTCAATGACCTAAAGGTACAAAGCAAAGTAGAATTTTGTCTTCATGCATTTTAAATGTGGGTCTCATTTTGACTAATAAAGATATTTTCTCTGATCAAATTTGACAAATATCCATCATTTGAGCTTGTATATGGTGTAGGAGTATATATATGCTGATATATTTTCATATCATTCCAAATAAATAAAAATTTTTATTTTTAATTGTTTTTTAAATTTCATTTAAATTTTCAAAATTAAAATTATTTTTTTTATTTTTAATTTCACTTTTATATTTTTAAAGTCAATATACATAATCTTTTAAAATTTCATGTGTATGTCATTAATAATAAAATTTTTTATCAGTTTCAAGTTTTTACTGACAGGCCATAGTACACAATTAATTTCACTATATATTCTCTACATTTGTTTCTCAGTACTGAACTTTCCACTGTGTGACAATCAATACAAATCTTATGTTATCTAAAAAATCTTCAAAGATGACATTACGGTTTAGTTCTTGTCAAGGGTTGACCTGCATTTTTTTGAGAGGCTGAATTGTAAACAAAACACCAGGCAACGGAACACAGAATTCACTTCCGGATCATCACCATGACCTTATTACTCAATGTGCACTGTCGCCAAAATACACAAAGACAACCACACCATAAGCTCACATTTTAAAGAATAAACAATTGCCTTTAAATCAATGCCAAAAGCTGACTCTAGTACCACCACCAAATTTAGACCGGAAAAAGTGATCTAAAACTAGACTGGGACTACATTCCTGGGTACTGAACCGGATTTTATTAATTGTGTACTGATTCCTGAAAGGGTCAATGTTTTTGTCAAACATTTTTTGCATGCCACTACTATTTCAACTTCATACATAAAGTCTTTTGAAATTTCCTTGCAAGCAAAACAAGTGACAGCTATCAGAAAGTGTGTAGTGCTGGTGTTCTATAGGGATCCAATTGTTCTTAAGAAACCAAAACTAAATTTGCTATATCTTCCTTAATTATAGGAATTTTTCAATGAGGTAAAAACCTAATTGTAATACTTGATAAGGCCTGTCTGAAAATATTCTTGAAATTAAAAAATATTGATATATTAAATTTTAATAAAAATTTAAATAAATATATAAATTTTAAAAACTATTTATTTTACAAAAATTAAATTTTCATACAAGTTATGACATTCAGTTTCACAATTTTAAAGGGGAAAAGGGGTTAATGAATGGGGTTTAAAACAAAGGGAGTTTGGTCTGTCAACTGTAATATTAATCCCCGGGGGTACTGAAGCATGTAGCTCACATGTTTTGACAGCAAATTGCAAAGCCCATCCCGATGCATAAGGTTACTACAAAGAAAAAATGACAGGGGCTATGTTCCACTTTTTGTTTAGGTACTTGGGGAGTTGTTTGTATAACTAATCCCACCAAATTTAACGTTTTGATGGGGCCACTACCCTGTTTTTAGAAAAAACATTCCATTTAATGCCTAAACACAAAAGTCCAATCAATTGAAAATACAGTTTTGGTAGTTCCACCACAGAAAAATGAGGAATCTCGTCATGAGATCTAAGCCATGTCTTTGAAGTGTAACAGGTTTCTAAAAAACCTCTTGGTACTTAAGCAGCAGACTGACAGTTCTTATGAGACCTTGCTACCCATTGAAAAACGGGACTTTCCAAAAGAACCCAAAATCTAAGATACCAGGCTAGACCTGAAAAGATATAACATGTTTCACTTAATTCTAAAAAAACAGAAAGATGTAGGCAAATGAAGTTAAAATGTGTTAGAAATGGTGATTTCAAAATACATTAAGGTTGCAAATAGGTTAAAAAAGGTAAACTTGATAGAGTAACACTCAAAGATGTGAAGCAATGGGCATGTATTAAAGTGATAAATGCATCTAAAAATAGATGAAGTTTCTACAAGCATATTTAGCCATTTACAGGTTAAATAACTAATCAGGTAGAGAATGATCATAAAGTTTAAGGCAATGTTGGAACGGTGAGGTTTGATCATTGGTGCATACATTGATACATACCAGTATAGTGGAAAGTCAAATGACAATGTACCAAATTAAAATTTATTACTATATGCAATCCTATTCATGAAGGAAAAACCATTTTGTTTTGCAATGAATATAGCAAAAGTGACCCCAAAAGATCAATATAGGACCCATAGATCCTTACAAAAAAATGTGAAAAATTTTATCCTGAAAAATTTTAAACAAGGATGGATATTTTATGTTGGGGGCACATGCAAAGTACTTGGTACATCACATGTGAAACAGATTCAAATAATCTGTTTTAACATTTTTTGTCTATTTTTAAAGTCTTGGACCAAGTTTTTTTGTTTAATGATTCAATGATTCAATGAATCAAATCCTGATGCTGCAAAACGCCCCTTTTAAGTACTAAATTAAATGTGTTACCAACAAGGCAATTCATGATGAAAATAAAAATCTTGGGATATTTAAGTGCACACATCAAAATTGAGCCTTACAATTCATAAGATATTCAGGGTAACTGTCAATTTTGATTCAAACATTACAAAATAATTATATTTGTTCATGTCAGTATGAAACCCTTTAGAATCAGTTTTGAAATTAAATTCAAATAATCGTTTGAATATTTCTTATTAATCTTTTAAGTGTCAGATAACAAAATTATTTTCTTTAAAAATGCTAAAGCAAAATGGATCAGAAATTCTACAAAATCTCGGCCACAATGCCCCAACATCAATCAAAATTTTAAAAAAAACTGAAAACTAAAAGGAATGTTCTTTTCAACTTACATCTTTTGCTGTTTTCTTACATGCAAAGGTAAATTACCCGGGGAAAGAATTTTTCCCCCTTCACCGTATTCATTTTTTGACAGCTTAATATATTTTGTGGGAACTTAAACAGGGGTTTAGTAAAAATCTTCATCCCGTCCTCTCACTAAAAAACCCCATAAATATGTTATAAAAAATTACTGATAGCTATACAAGCGATATGTGTTTACTCAAAATCACCCCATCATAAACACATAAATTAAAATGTTTGGACCCCCAAAAAAAATTTTTTCAATGCCAAAAGGGACAAAGAAAATAGATTTTGTCTTTATGTATTTTAAAAGGGGTCTATTTTTACAAAAAAAAAATTTTTCCGATCAAAATTTTACAAAAATCCATGATTGAGCTTTTATATGGTTAGGGGTATTAATGCTGATATTTTTCCTATCATTCCAAAAATATTAATAGTGATACTTGGTGGGAAATTTTTTTTTTTAATTGTTTTTTAAATTTCTTTTTTAAATTTTAAAAATTAAAAATTTTTTTTTTATTTTTAAAAATTTATTTTTTTTAATTTTAAAGTCAATATACAAACCTTTAAAATTTTATGTTAGCATTATAATAAAAATTTTTTATCAGTTTCAGGTTTTTTCTGACAGGACATAGTACAAATTTAAAAACACTAAATTCTCAACATTTTTCTCATATGAACTTTCCCTGTGTACAATCAATACAAATCATATGTTAATCAAAATACCTTTAAAAATGACTTTACGTTTAGTTCTTTTAAGGGTTGACCGCATTTTTTTTTAAGGCTGAATTGAAACAAAA
>JAEAOA010002271.1:0-2500 GCA_016746295.1 Potamilus streckersoni | reverse complement strand
GGAACTTTTTAAAAAGGTTTTTGTATAAAATTTCATCCTGTCCTCCACTTTACCTATAACTATGTGTATAAACAATTACTGATAGCTATAAAGAGTTGTGTTATCAGGGAATCACCCCTCATAACACATAAATTAACTGTTTGGGCCCCCAAAAATATTTTTAATGACCTAAAGGTACAAAGCAAAGTAGAATTTTGTTTCATGTATTTTAATGGGGTTCTTTTGACTAATAAAAATATTTTCTTGATCAAAAATTTACAAATATCCATGATTTGAGTTTTATATGGTGTAGGGGTATTTATAGGATATATTTTCATATCATTCCAATAAAAAATTATTTGTGTATACTTTTTGGGAAAAATTTTTTTTTTAATTTTTTTTTAAATTTCATTAAATTTTTAAAAAATTAAAATTTTTTTTTTTATTTTCAATTTTTTTTAATTTTTAAATCAATATACATTAACCCATTAATTTCATGTGTATGTCATTAAAATAAAATTTTTAAACTTTTTGGTTTTTTCGCAGGACATAGTACACAATTATTTCATTTATTCTCTAATTTTTTTCTCATACTGAACTTTCCCCTGTGTGACAATCAAAAACAAATCTAGATCTAAAAAACCTTCAAAATACTTTAGGTTTATTCTTGTCAAGGGTTGACCTGCATTTTTTTGAAGGCGAATTTTAAAAAAACACCAGGGAACGGAAAACAGAATTCACTTCCGGATCATCCCCTACCCTTTTATCAATGGCACTGTCGCCGAATACCAAAAAGAAACCACCCATAAACTCCATTTTAAAGAATAAACAATTGCTTTAAATCCTTTCCAAAATGCCAAAATCGACTCTAATCACCCCCTAAATTTTGACGGAAAAAATGATCTAAAAATAGACTGGGACACATTCGTGGGGACTGAAACCCGGGTTTTTTTAATTGTGAAATTCCTGAAAGGGGCAAGTTTTTGTCAAACTTTTTTTTTTATGCCCCCTACTTTTTCAACTTTAATAAAGTCTTTTTTAAATTTCCTTGCAAGCAAAAAAAAAGTGACAGCTATAGAAAATGTGTGTGCTTGTTTTCTTGGGATCCAATGTTTTTAAAAAACCAAAATAAATTTGTATATCTTCCTTAAATTTTTTTAATTTTCAATGAGGGAAAAAACCCAATTTTAAACTTGATAAAGGGCCGTCTAAAACATTCTTTAAATTTAAAAAAATTGATATTTAAATTTTAATAAAAAATTTTAAAAAATATATAAAAATTTAAAAAAATATTTTTTTTTACAAAATTAAAATTTTTATACAGTTATACATTCGTTTACAAAATTTAAGGCAGAAAATTGATTTTTGATGGTGTTTAAAACAAATGGTTTAGGTCTGTACAACTGTAATATTAACCCGGGTCTGAAGAGATAGCTACAATGATTTTGACAGAAATTGCAAAATGCCTATCCAGTGCTATAGGTGTAATACTAAAAAAACAATGACAGGTGCTTGTTCCCCATTTTTTGTTTTAGGATTGGGGAGTTGTTTGTATAAATAATAACCCCCCCAAAATTTTAAGTTTTGATGGGACCCTACCATGTTTTTAAACAAAAATGCATTCCTTTTATGCTATAACTACAAAAGTCAACAAATGCAATATGAAAAAAAACATTCGGGTAGTTCCACTTACAGAAAAAAGATGTGAATTCTGTCATGAAAAATCAAGCCATGTCTTTGGATGCTGTATATCAGTGACTAAAATGAACTCACGGTCCTTTTGCAGCAGATGCAAATGTTCTTTTGAGACCTTGCTTCACCATTGAACTACTGGAGAGCTTCCCCAAAAAGTAAACCTAAAATTTGTTTTCCAACCAGGCTGCCTGAAAAAATAAAATTTTCACTTAATTCTAAAAAAAAAAAAGAAAATTAGGAAATGAAGTTAAAAAAGTGTTAAAATGGGTTTCAAAAAAAACCTTTAAGGGTTTCAAAGGGTTTTTTAAAAAAGGAAACTTTGAGAACACTCAAAGATGTGAACAATGGGCTGTATTAAAGTGACAAATGCTCCTAAAAATAGATAATTTTTAAAGCATATTTTTGCCTTTACGGTTAAATAACAACAGGAAGGGATGTTCAAAAGTTTAAGGGAATGTTGGAAAACCGGGGGTTTGATCATTGGTGCAAACATTGATACAAAAAGTATGTGGAAAATCAAATGACAAAGTACCAAATTAAAATTTATTACTATATGCAATCATTTATGAAGGAAAAATAATTTTTTATATTGCAAGTGAATTAGAAAAGTGACCACACAGATCAACTTTAAAGGGACCCCTAATCCTTTTTATCAACTAAATGTGAAATTTTTATCCTGAAAAATTTTAAACAAGGATGGATTTTGCATGTGTGGGACACAGCAATGTTTCTTGGGGAAAACCATGTGAAACTGTTCAAATAAACTGTTTTGAAATTTTTTGCTATTTTTAAGAGTCTTGGGTACCAAATTTTAATTAAGTTCAAT